>PVJC01022539.1:0-27237 GCA_004026665.1 Murina feae
ATTCTGTAACATAGGCTCGGGCTGTTTGCCGTGCATCTTTTTCCGTCCTCTTTGTGCTGTTAGTCCATCTTTAAAGAATTCCTGTTTCCATTTCTCAAACACATAGAACCAGTTAAAGACCTAACCAGGTAGCTAGGTACTTAAATTACAAACATAAAGGCATGTCGGGAGCCTTGCAGTATGTTTTGTGGTTGAAAATTAGAAGAATGGATGTGACGACTCCTTTTGGTTAGCTCTGAGCCATGTACTTCTTAAAAACCTCATCTTCCCCCTCTTCCTTCCCCTTATTTTAAAGAAATACCTGGTACACATCAACTTAATGTACCCCTATTCATCTGGAAACTGCTAAAAAAAAAACGTTTATTGTAATGATGACTCAGGGAAACCTGGGAGGCAGTGCCCGTTCGGCCATCCTGGGCGCCTGCTCTCCGTGCTGCAGTTGGCTTGCCTCCCCATGTCCTTAGCAACATATCTGTACATTTTCAGTGTTTTACTTCATCACTCATTTGCCACAGTGTTGACATGTTTGAATCCTTGTGGATTTTTCAAATGTCTCAGCTGAGCAGCAACTGACAGTTTCCTCTCGCCCTGACGTTTAGGTCAATGGCTGTCTGCTGGACCCTGTGCCTCCTGTCCTGGCAAGGAAGGGGTGCCAGTCCCTGCCCAGCAGCATGATGGAGACCTCCATTGATGAAGGACTGGAGACCGAGGGAGAGGCTGAGGAAGATCCCAGCCAGGCCTTTGACGCGTTCCAGTCCACGCGTGGTGGGCAGAGACGGCACACTCTGTCAGAAGTGACCAATCAGCTGGTCGTGGTGCCGGGTTCAGGTATGCGACCCACTGAGCTGCGGGCGAAGTCTGCGCGCTGCCAGTCACAGGCCAGTCTCCAAGTGATAGTGGTACACCAGCCGGCTCCTGGGACACAGTCCATAATGAGCGTTTCCCCCTGTGGAAACCAGTCTGCTTTTTCCTTTGTGGACAGCATTCAGCAGTTGAGGGTAGTAGGCTCTGAGCTGTCTCCTCACTCCCAGAATTCACCCAGTGCCGGGGACGCACTCAGGACCCTGGCATTTTGGGGTGGCAGAGATCTGCTGGGCACAGGTTCTGGAGTGTTCTCCCCACAAAACTCAAAGCTGATTAAATTGACGTGAAAAATGGTTCTGAAAAAAAATGTGCTGTTTGGAGATTAAGGACATTGTCACTGGGAGAACTCAAGCTGGCTGCACTTCGTGTCTCTTGTTCAAAGAAGACACTGTTTGCTATTCCTCATATCTGCTCTGTTTTCTCTTAAAGGGAAAGTTTTCTCCATGAGTGATAACCCTTCCCTGGACAGTGTGGACTCTGAGTATGACATGGGGTCTGTTCAGAGGGACCTGAACTTTCTGGAGGACAACCCTTCCCTTAAAGACATCATGTTGACCAACCAGCCCTCACCTCGCATGGCATCTCCCTTCATAAGCCTGAGACCTGCCAACCCCGCCATGCAGGCCCTGACCTCCCAGAGAAGAGAGGCCCACAATAGGTCGCCCGTGAGCTTCAGAGAGGGCCGCAGGGCCTCAGACACCTCCCTCACCCAAGGTAATTGTCACTCCCCTCCTGCCTTCTCAAGCTCACAGCTGGTAGGATTTGAAGGGGGTTGTGGCCATATTGGTATCATATCTGTAGTCAATGAGAGGTCTGTGTTTTATTTAAATTGTTTGGTCATTGCACTTTCTTCTAGGAATTGTAGCGTTTAGACAACATCTTCAGAATCTGGCTAGAACCAAAGGAATCCTCGAGTTGAACAAAGTGCAGCTGCTATATGAACAAATGGGGCCAGAGGCCGACCCCAGCCTGGTGTCAGCTGCTTCTCAGCTCCAGGACCTGGCTGGCAGCCGCCCTCAGGTGAGTGCTCGGGCCCTTTCCGCAGGGGCTTGGCGAGTGGAGGAGTGAGTGTGTCCTAAAGATGTGTCACTTCATTGGGAGGACTCACTCCAGTCCTGAAGCAAACAGGTTCTTTTGCAAAACTTTTCCTGCTGCTGCCACCTGCTGCTGACAGGTGAGACCTGTCCACGCTGGCCAGGTGATCAGGGCCACATGGAGGCCTTGGCACCGTCCAGCTGTGTCTGCTTCACGGAGCAGATTATATGTGAGTTACCTCTGATCCTCTCCCCCCAGGCGCGCACACAAAAATTTAGAATTATAAACTTTACCCAATGAGAACCTTACTACCACTACTTTTAATGTGCTATCACTTCATTAAATATTATAAGTGGATTCTTTGTGCTAAAGATACCAAAAAAAATTGCTCTTTATCCAGTAAGTTTATTTTGAGCATATTGTTAGTGCATCCAGGCTGTTCTAGCCTTCCAGGCCCCGGGAGGGTGATGGCACCTGCTGCCCAGCACTGACGAGATGACCGTCACTCAGGTCCATGAGTAGATTTTCTTAAGTGATGAGCCCTCCACCTGCCAGCTGTGCCAGCGCTGTGAGGCTCGTGTGTCCGGGTTGGAGTTCCTCTTGGGCATTTGCCCAGGTGCTTAAACTAGAAGCTGAAACCTTCTCCTGGAGAATTGAAAACATGTCGCCCTTACTCCTCAGGAGGAAGCTGCTCAGCAGCCAGAAGGCGTTCCTGTGCTCACTGCCAGCGTGCACCCCCCGCTGTCCTCTCGGCAGAGCCTGGAGGCCCAGTACCTGCAACACAGACTCCAGGTGGGCCTTCCCTTGCTGCTCCTGCTGTGCTGGGCCAGGGCCACCTTCTGCACAGCAGATGCCTGTTGGCTTGTGCGGGACTTTGTTAGGGTGGCGGCTTGATCCCGCATAGGCAGGGGGCCTGACAGTGCACTTCTGGTTTCTGGAAACACATTCAGACTTAGGTTACGCTCTGTGCTGGCCGTGGGCTTGTCCTCAGACCCAGGCAAGGGTACCACCACAGCGGCAGGAAGGGGGAGTGTGGCCTCTGCTTCTGATGTTGTGCCTCATCATAAATGCCAGACAAACGGACATCTCAGGTTTGCTGATTTCAAACATCAGCTGTCTACATTAGTGCCTGAAAATCTCAAAAGATGAATCATTTGTTCATTCAGCTGGTGCTGCTGCCTTTGTTATCGAGATGTAGCCCCACTTTTCCCATTGTTTATACTCTCCACAAACCTCGCAGTCCCAGGGGACTTTTAGAAATGGAAACTAAAGTAGGTTAGAGCTGCGAGAGCCCAGGCCTGCTGACCCTAAGCTCTCCCAGGGTCCCAGTGAGCAAGTGTATTCAGCCCCTTCACCCTGCGTGGATTGTGGAGGACACGTAGCCTCCTCCTCCAGGCAGCGGCCCAGGCTGATGACCGTGTCCTAGATGGCAACACATGGTCATGCTTGGGTTGTTCTCTCCTCTTCCAGAAGCCCAGCCTTCTGTCAAAAGCCCAGAACACCTGTCAGCTGTATTGTAAGGAGCCACCACGGAGCCTTGAACAGCAGCTGCAGGAACACAGGTGAGAGAGCACCTTTGGCCAAAGAAGTCACTTACTTTTGTGGAAGATTTAACAATGCTGGGGCCTGGCTGGCGTGGCTCAGGGGGTGAGCATCAACCTATGAACCAGAGGACATGCCCAGGTTGTGGGCTCCATCCCCAGTGTGGGCTTGCAGAAAGCAGCCAATCAACGATTCTCTCTCATCATTGATGTTTCTCTCTCTCCCTCTCCCTTCCTCTCTGAAATCAATTAAAGGAAGAAAAAAGATTGCTGGGTGTATCCATTCACCCTGGTGTTAGCACTACTAGAAAAATACCTTTTTAAAATTACTTTTTAATCCTCAAGGATATATTTTTAGAGAGGGAGAGAAACATCAATCAGTTGCCTCTGGAAGTGCCCTGACTAGGAATCAAACCTGCCACCTTTTGGTGTTCAGGATGATGCGCCAACTGAGCCACCTAGTCAGGGTGGAAAATACGTTTTGATGCACGAGCCAGTGTCCAAGACATGACGGCTAAAGTGGCTGTGAGCCTGTCGGGGAATAGCAGCTCTAAAGCTGCTCTGTTTTCCTTTTCCTCTCACACCCTCCCTTGCAGTAGTTCCTGCCCCTCATCCAAAGGCCCCCGGGGGGGCAGCGATCGCCCCTGCCCCTTTGACACCGCAGCTGGGAAATCAGCCTCTCGCTTCATAGGGAGAAAAACCTCAGCGTCTCAGAAAATGAGTTAGTGTTCACTGTCACTGAGGTCAGTCAGAATTGGGGGACAAAAAGTGAGATTAGGTTGAAGAAAAGTGACACTATTTGCTCCTACTCCCCACTGTTTTTTCTGCCACAGAAAGAGAAGTGAGCGGCTGAGGCTGGTGGCACTGCTTTACACTAAAATGGCTATCGCTGAGGGAGATTTAGCATGCTTTCTTCTGGTTTTGCCAATGTAGACTCCAGCAGAAGCGACTCTTCCTCCAGAAGCAGTCTCAGCTGCAGGCATACTTCAACCAGATGCAGATAGCAGAGAGCTCATACCCACAGCCCCACCAGGAGGCACCATCGCCACCACCACAGCCAGCACCCTTCAGCCTGACGCAGCCCCTGAGCCCCGTCCTGGCTGCCTCTGAGCAAATGCAGTACAGCCCCTTCCTCGGCCAGTACCCGGAGATGCCGCTGCGGCCCCTGCCCTCCTCGCCCGGCCCTCAGGTGCACCTGCAGCAGCCGCCTCCTCCGCCACCACCACCGCCGCCGCCGCCACCACAGCAGTCGGGAGCTGCCCCAGTGTCCTTACAGTTCTCCTATCAGACTTGTGAGCTGCCAGGCACCATCTCCCCTGAGCCAGACTACCCCACACCCCGTCAGTACCCCCTGGACGGAGCCCAGCAAGGCGGCGTGGCAGCACCAGACTGTCCCAGGAGCTCGGGGCTGCAGGAGGACCCCTCCAGCTACGACCCACTTGCCCTCTCTGAGTTCCCTGGGCTCTTTGATTGTGAAATGCTGGAGGCCGTAGACCCACAGCACAGTGGCTACGTCCTGGTGAACTAGCCCTGGCCCTGGAAGTGAGACAGGCCCAGCGTAGGAAGCACGTGTGTCTTTATTTCTATTTCAGCCTTTTACATTTAAAGCTTATTTTCTGTCCTCTCCCGAAAGGGGAGAGCCAACTTGCCCAACTGGAATCGGAGGGCTGGCCAGGTGGCTGCTGCTCTCTCCCGGCTTCTGTGGCCCACGCTGGACACAGCTGTGCCAGGTGGAGCAAGCTCTCACGGAGACGCTGACACATGTTTTATAAGACACCCAGACCTCGGTTTTATACAGAACTACACCATTATCCAGGGAGACTGGTGGATGCAGGGAGACGTGGGCCACTGTCTGTGAGGGGAAGAGGCAGTCTTTTTCACTGACGCCAGGAGCAACATGCTTAAAGGCACAGCAAGATACATAATGAATGTGATGCACAGGACGTAAGGGAAGGCTGTGCTTTGTCACTGAAGCATAAGTTCTGAGCTGCTGATGCACATTGTCCCCAAGACCATCGCCGAGCATCGCGTGTGAGCTGTTTCAGGGCCACTAAATACCAGCTGGTATTAAGCCCTGCAGCGGCATCTCCTGGGTCACAGACACAGAGCGCTGGGGGCTCCGGAGATGTCGCCCAGAGAACCCACAGGACCCACCACAGGGGGGGCTGGGCCGAGGACCTTGAGGAGTCATCGGAGCAGGACTCTGGGCCAGGAAGACTGTGGGGACTTCCGGTCAGGCAGCCAGCCTCTAGGGGACAGGGACATGGGGTCTCTTCAAATGTAGTAACTACTTTGACTTCACACTATATTATTGTTGCTAGTAGTTTACTAAGCTTTGTATATTCGGACAGTTTCATAGAGGACTTAGACATTTTAAGAACAAGAAGGATGAACTTTTCTCTCCCATGTGAAGTGGTAGTGCTGTGCCTTTTCCCAGATCATGCTTTAATTATTTCTTTTCTGTAGAAACCAAGTTTCCATTCATGTTAATGCTAAATCCAAAGTCACTTCAGTTTGTTTTCCACTGTGTGGGAATCGCATTCTTCATTTCCTGAAAGTTTGACTTGTAATGAAATGTTAGAGTATTACAGCAATATTCAAAACCACAGATGTGTCAGCCACGGAGGCAGATCATCTGCCAAACTCACTGTATTACTAGCAAAACCTAATCCTTACAGTTCATTCATCAAAATAAGTAAGAAATAGATGCTACAGCCAGTTAACTGTGTACTGAGTCACCTGTCATTTGGACAGTCACATCCACGCGTTACAGGTTCAGTGTTATTTACAGAGACTCGCTGCTCTCCTGTCAGCAGGTGAATGCATAGGCCCAGGCTTCTTCCTTGCAGCACAGAGCGGAGCCACCACACAGCTGCGTCCAGGACGCCTTTCCTCCTCACAGTGAATGGCCCTGGCAGGTGAGGAGGAGCCAGAAGGTCTGAGTCCTGTTCTGCCCCTGCCTGCCCAGCCCCTCGCGGGCTGGTAACTTGAGCAGCCTTGTTCCTGGCTCCCACTGGGGCCTGGACACTGCATGGGGCCCTGGACGTAGGGCCCTGGACGTGGGCGGGACCTGGTCAGCAAGGACGGCTGGTCATTTCTGTGAGTGAGGAGCATGCAGTGAAAGTGGGAGGACAAATTAGTTCCCCAATGACGGTTTACCCCTCTTCATGCTGAAGATTGAAGATTTCATGAAATATCATTTCATTTAAGAGATCCTTCTGTTAAGGCCTCTAATCTGTTTTAAGTCTGCAAAATATGCCAGTTATAAAACAGGGCTTAATTGGTTTAGACTGAAGGATGTTTTCCCAAAATTACTATAGAAGTGCTGTAATATTTATGAAACTTAAATCCTTCCATACTGAACGTGGGGGCTGCTCATTCAGTCACAGGAATGGCGCAGTTACAGGTGGGCAGAAACAGCTGCCCCCAGCAAGGCCAGGAGCCGGTTAGCCAGGACATCCAGGCTGTGCAAGGCAATCAGGCCGATGGCGGGGGAGGGGGGTGCGGGACAGCAGAGAGGCTGTTGGAAGCCAAGGGACCCAGAGACAGACCTTGGCAAGCACCCAGCGGTGGCCAGGCCCATTGGGAACGGGCCCCCACCTGGTGCATGGCCTGAGCTGGCCTGCTGGGCCAGGGGTGTGAGCTCCTATTTGCTTTTCTCGTGTATTTCAAGCAGAAATCAGTAAGTTCCATAACCCCCCGTATTCACTGAAACAGCCTGGGGCGGGGAGACCGGGTCGGTGTTTCCCCGCCCTGCGCCCTCAGCAGTGACGGGTGAGCTCCAAAGTGCTCTCCTCACAGACACTACATGGCCTGGGAGGGCTCCTGCTGCTGCCCACTGACCCGGCGCCCAGCGCTACGTGTCGGCAGCGTGTGCACATTGTATGGGCAGCGTTAGTGTGTAAACCAGGCTCCTCTGAAGAGAACTGGGGGAGAGAAACATGAGGGGAAAATTTCATTCAGCAAACAGTGCAATATGTGTGGTACTTTATTTTTTGTTTTTGTCCTTTTTTTAATCCAGAGTTAGTCTCTGTTTCAGGGAAAATGCACTAATTGTACAGTTTCCAGTTGGCAAGAGTGTCTCTAGTTTGTATGCGCAACTGACGGCTGGGATCAGCAGGCAGATAGAGAGTGTCCTGCGGGTGCCACCTCGGCCCTCCCAGGCCTGCTGTGCCCTCTTGCTGCCTGGGGAACAGGGCCAGAGGGTCTCCTCACCAGCCACCCTCGGGGTGAGAAACCTCGGGGCCCACGGAGAAGAACTAGGAAACAGGACTAAAGGCCCTTCAGTTCTTATGTGAACAAAACCCCTTCTCTCTGACTCGGCCTCTTCCGTCCTCGGAGATGAAGAACTAAGTGTGCAGGTCGGGTCCTGAGTTGGTCCGTGGGACTGGCAGAGCCTGGGACTGGGAGCCCCTAACCTCAGAGGCCCCAGGCCAGTGGGGGCCGGCGCGCCCCTAGGCAGGGAGGCCCAGCCTGAGGCCCTTCCCCCAACGCTGGCCTCGGCCCACACTGTGATCAGTGCCTGAACGAGGGCTCCTAGAGAAAAGCCTACTGTTGGGTTGGCAAGAGGTGTGTTCTTAGCTGGAGAGTGAGTGACTGGATGGCCCAGAAGGTAGAGGGACAAGCAGTGGCAGCCTCCATTCTGGGTGGTCGGGTCTTGGTGTGCGGTGGCCAGAGCCGCCTCTGCATAGGACACGCGGACATGGTGAGATGAGTGGCTTCCTTTGGGGGACCCTCCGACCCCTAGTCCAGCCCAGGTCCTTACACACGGGTCTGTGTGGGGTCAGGATTCTCAGCTCTGGGCTACACTGATGAACCGGCGTCGCAGTCACGTCGGTGAGAGGAAACGTGTCCTCCAGGTGGCCTCCCCCCAGTCCTAGCGGCCGCACACAGCGCCAGGGGCAGCATTGGTCCCAGGACGGTTGCGTAATCCCTGTGCTGGGCTGACCTTGGCCAGGCGGGGACCCTCACCTGGGCTGCCCTCCTGCCTCCTGGGAAGCCCGAGCTGCTCTGTCTCTTGGTGTCTAGACATTAAAGGTAGAAACTGGGGAGCAGGTCGTGGTTGGAGTCATTGCTTAGGCAGGCGTTGCTTCTGGAAATCTTTTCAGAGCTTATCTTCAGAGTGACGTGTGGACAGGAGCAGCATCCTCTGCCCTTCCTGAACGCATGCATCCCTCTGGCGGGGTCAGTAGCGTGGGCCCCTGGCCTGAGTCCCAGGAAGTGACGTGTTTCAGAGTTCTTTCTGTGTCGGCTGCAGCCCCTGGGAGCAGCAAGGTACATGAGGGCAGGCCCTCAAAATGCGCCTTTGGCCTGGAGCCCAGTCCCACAGGGCCCTTCGCAGGCGTTTCCCCACGAGGGTCGCCTTGCTGATTCCCGATTGACAGCCTCCCTAGCTAGTTGCATCACCACCTTGTGTCCACATCCCACGTGGGCAGAACTGGGGCCTGTGACCTCGGGGATTGAGAAACTGGCGGCCGCACTGCCCACAGACCTCGCCACCGCACACCTCGCCATGCTGGTGCTGACTCTCCTGCCCAGTCCTCAGCTGGCCTGTCCAGAGGAGCGTTGCTGAGGTTTGCACACTAACCAAGCACTTCCACAGTGATCTCTGTTCACAGTTCTCTGAAATGGGCTGGACAGGCACGGGCCTCACTGTTACAGCCAGGACACCAAAGCTGTGGGAAGTCTGGGTGGCTGTCAAGGGTGCCGAGCTCGCCAGTGGGGGAGCCAAGACAGGCTCTTGGGCTTTCTGGCTTCTCGTTCCATGTCCTTTCCCATCATGAGTAACAGCTGATGCTTCATGAGCAAACAGCCCCCAGTCAGTTAAGAGCTGGGTGAGTGTGACATCGTCCCCTCGGCCTGGTTCTCACTCCACAGCTGCCTGGTTTGAGGGAGAGGGCCCTCTGGGTGACAGCTGCTGTTGTCCAGGAGGCCCTCTGAACGAGGCTAGGAGATGCAGCCCCTCGATCTCCCTCCAGCCCTGCTAGCGACACAGTGTAGGTTCACATTGAAGACGTCTGGTTTCTCCCAGTTACACCAGACGGCCATTTTCCACAGAAGTATGCGCTGGAAGCACACCTCTTCCTCGATGGCCCTGCCGCCAGCAGACTCAGCCCCAGGAATCTGACCTCACCTGGGCCCCAGGAGGGCTGGACTGCTTTCCATTTAAGGTACATCAAGTAAAAGTGCTGCTTAGACACTTTTGTGATTAAAGAAAATATACTTTGATACTTCGTCTTTTCAGAAGCAAAGTGGGTAGGTAGAGGGGAGCTTTCAAAATAAAATAAAAACAGCCTGGCCAGTGTGGCTCAGTGGTTGAGTATATACCAGGAAGTCATGGTTCAATTCCCAGTCAGAGCACATGCCCGGGTTGCAGGCTCGATCCCCAGCGTTGTGGATGCAGGAGGCAGACAGTCAATGGTTCTCTCTCATCATTGATGTTTCTCTAGCTCTCCCTTCCTCTCTGAGATCAATTTTTAAAAATGAAAATAGAATAATAGCATCCCAGGAAATATGACCACAGATTGGAATGATGTTCACATTTGCAAATACAGGTAGCTGGGACCTGCTGCGGGCTGTGATGCCTGTCTGGCCAAACTCATTCAAGGAAATTCGTGTGGTGCTACCTCCCCACCACTGATGTAAGAGAAATTGCCTCCACCAACATCTCTGAAGGGAAAACGGACAGAGAGAAAAGGAGGTGGCTTCCTTTGGGGGCTGCAATTTCAGAAATAAAAGTCATACAGAGATAATGGCACTTTATAAGAAGGGCAGGACGATTCACTTATTTCTGAGGGAGGTTTGGTCTGTGAGTTACTTTTGATAAAGTTAATCTAATTGTAGTTATTTTTAATGTGTGCTTTCTTTTTAATGACTAAGGAATAAATGGTGAGTTCAACAGCTTTCGTACTTTGAGTGCAAATCATAATAGCTTCAATGTGAAAAAGTAAAAAAAAAAATGTAACGGTCACTCAATGTTAGAAAATAGCCTAAAACACAGTTTAATAAATGATCTTTGTATCAAACATTAATTTAAATGGGGTAATTTTCTGCAAGGAAAAAAATACTGTTTTTACATTTCTAACACTCTTGAATTAAAATAAAAACAAGTTGCTTTCTAAGAGCCTGGATGATGAGTGTCAGGCGGATGAGCTGGGACTTTACCCTGTCAGCCTGGGGTGGGTTTTCTGAAAATATGGAGGTGGCCGCGTGCCCTGAACTCTGGTGCTCATTTCAGCTGCAGCAAAGGATGTGGATAGTATGTTCCCATTGACGTCAGCAGGGTAAGTAATACTGGGCTCTGACATGGCCCAAGTACACGTCTGCCACAGCAGAACGCTGCCAGCCAACTGACCGCAGCCTGCACACGGACGGACGGACGGGCGGGCGGGCGTGGTGGGGCCTGGTGCTCCAGACTGACTCAGAGGTAGCCTGGTGAGGGCTGCGCAGCAGGACAAGCAAGCTGCAGGGCAAGGGCTTGGGACAAAGGGCCAGCAAGACCGATGGCAGGTCTCTGTATGGGCCTGCAAAAGGCCTCAGCTCACACGCTGTGGACGTCACCCAGGGACAGGCACCCACTCAGTGCCCTCAGGTGCTGGAAGAATCCATCTGCCGAGGCATTTGAGGCCACCATACGCTCGCTCGGGACTTGGTTTAGTGCCAGACGCTGAGGGAAAGGGCAGTATTAAGTCCCACTTTCTGACAGCGAATTCAGTTGAGATTTGGTTTCACCCAAACCGTTCCAGTTGAACCCATGCTATAGACCTGAGACAGTTCCTGAACCAGGGCATCTGCCGGCTGCGGGTGGGGCAGCTAAGGCAGGAGAGTCGGGCCCTCTCTGTGGACTTGTTCTGCTGGCCTGGCGCCGCATGCAGGCATTCAGCACTGCCCCCCAACGGCTGTTACCCAAGACTTCTGTGAATTTCAAGGGCACTTATTTCTAAGGAAAGCACTCGATTTCAGTAATGGTGTTTTGCAAACTTTTCCCTTTCCCCCCAAATTTCTCCATCATTTCTGGGTTGCCAAAAACAACCCCAGTGTGCAGGGTACAGGCAAAAACAACAGACCTGCCAGCAGAGGCCAGCCAGAACTTCAGCAGCCAGTCAGGCCCCTCTCCTCCCCTGCCCAGAACCATCCTGTAGTTCCATGGCCTCCAAGAGGCTCCGCGCAGAGTCAGGGAGGGGCGGGGCTGGGCTGGGGGCCTGAGCTAACGGTGCCCACACTTGCAAAGGGAGGCAGTACCAGTGCCGCTCTGAGCCAGGCAGGTAGCAGCAGGGCCCCAGCTTCTGTTGTTGACCATCTGCTCTTCCCTACTTCATTAGGGTTTTGCATGTGTGTGTTTTATTATTGTTTTGTTTTCTAATGTTTTTTATATAAATTTTATTGATTTTTTTACAGAGAGGAAGTGAGAGGAATAGAGAGTTAGAAATATCGACGAGAGAGAAACATCAATGAGCTGCCTCCTGCACACCTGCTACTGGAGATGTGCCTGCAACCAAGGTACATGCCCTTGACCGGAATCGAACCTAGAACCTTTCCACTGAGCCACACCAGTTAGAGCTTTTCTAATATGTTTTCTTTATTTCAGAGAGGAAGGGAGAGGGAGAGAGGAACATCAATGATGAGAACCATTGATCGGCTGCCTCCTGCACACCCCCTTCTGGGGATCGAGCCCACAACGCAGACATGTGCCCTTGACTGGAATTGAACCCAGGACCCTTCAGTCCACAGGCCAACGCTCTATCCACTGAGCCAAACGAGCTAGGGCGCATGTTTTTTTATTTTATTGATTTAGTGGCGGGGGGGGGGGGGGATGGGAAAGGAACATCACTTTGTTGTTGCACTTATTTCCATTCTCATTGGCTGCTCCTTGTATGTGCCTGACCAGGGATTGAACCCACACCCTTGGAGGACTATGATAACGCTCTAACCAACTGACCTCCCTGGCCAGGACACACCATTAATCCTTAAACGGAGGCTTCACAGATCCCCTTGATACGCTGGTGGAACCTTTGGTCCCTCTTCCCAGGAAACAGGCATATAGACACAACTTCAGACAGGTGTTTTCAGGGGAGGAGTTGATTCCTGCACCCATCAGGCCCATTCATGGACCCCAAGCTACAGTGTTTTCAACCCCTGACTTAGACTCACATCAGTGTCTCCACCTGCACCCCCGCACCCTTTTCAGTTACTGGGTTCTTGATAGGCCCTCCCTGCTGATGCCCCAGGGACCCAGGTGAGGGAAAGAGGCCCTTGCTCTGCCTGCAGCCCCAGGACACCGGGGAGGAAGTCCTGAGCTTTGTGCACGGAATCCTAGGTGCCGTGTGGCTACCAACTCAGACACCTGCACAGGATGAGCTGCTCTGCCCTTCCCCGCTGCAGCCCCAGCCGATGAGCACTTTACAGCAGTGACCAGGCTGAGCAGCTCTGAAGGGGGGGCGGGGAAAGGGGGTTGGTACTGTGCAGGCTCATACTTTGCCATGACCCTTGGGAGACCGATGTGGGTCAAAACTGAAGTAAAGGCACTGGCCCCTCATCTCAGACACTAGCCATCCCGGCACTTCTGCCCACACCCAAGATGGGAAGCTACAACCACAAATCACTGAGGCCAACCCTGAAAGCCAGGCCAGGCAGTGGGGAGCTTGCTATGTGCCCCCAGCCATTCAGCTCTAGCCCCTCCTGCCACTATGTCCCAGCTCACCACGCAGCTGAACTCCTGGACCTGTAGCTGCAAATTCCCCTCAGGAGTGTTCACACCTCCTTTTGTCCACGTTTCTAGGGGCCTTTCCTAGGGACGCCTGACTCAGAGCGCGTCTGAATCGGCAGTCCAAAGCCTGGGCAGAGTGGATGCAGGGCTGAGCCACCACGTAAGGCGCCAGGACAGGGGGAGGGTGGAGGATGCAGCCCAACGGGAAGCAGCTCCTTTGCAGCTGTCCTCGGGAGATGGCCTGGCAGAACCTCAGAAAATGCGGGCCCAGAAGTGAGGCGCTGGGGAGCCAGCCTCAGAGGGAGGTGTGAGTTGCTAAACGCACCAGGCAGGCTTTGGCAGTTTGACTTGATCTCCCTAATTCCCCAGAGAAAAGGAGGGAATGGTGGAGCCAGAGTTGCCAGAGGAGGCCTGAGAACTCAGGAGTAAGTCCTTGACCATGTCAGGGCCACCAGCAGCTGGGCAGTGGGGTGCAGCTGAACTGGGGAAGGGCCCAGGCCTCCCCTGGCAGCGCAGCGTGCGAGGACCGAGTTCACAGCCTTGGCCCACTCCAGCCTGGGACCCCTAGATCTGCCCTCTGGTCCCTGTGCCAGTGGAGTGAAGGCAGGTGGAGGGGCCCCAGGAATGACAGGGCAGGGCAAGGAGGCTCAGGCCTGTGCAGGAACGAGGCTGAGAACTGGGCCCAGCTTCCCCAGCGCAGCCCCTGGAGCAGCCACCTGGCCAGAAAGTCCCTCCAGGCAGGGTGGTGCCTACCCTTGCTCTTCCAGGACAGGCCTAGGCAGGGAAGAGCCTCTGAGTCCTCAGCCTCTGGCACCTCTCCCAGCCCTGCCCCTGACCTGGGCAAATCACTACCAAGGCTCACTATCCCCCCAGTAACTTGGAAACAGCCTGGCTGACTTCATCCCAGGTTTCCTCTAAGGTTCAATGCAGCTGGCATAACACGCCTCTACGCAGTGCCGGAGGCCAGCACCTTGATGCTCACAGCATCACTCCTGCCTGCCCTGCTGTCATGTAACCTTAACTGCTCCGACCCCCGACAGAGAGCATGCTGCTTGGCACCTGGGACTCTCCTCCCTCCCTCATTAAGAACGGCTGTCCTACCCTGAGTCCAGCTCCAGGTTAAAAACCAAGAACTTTGCCTGAGATTTCTTCATTTTCGGTGACACGTTCTGGGCAGTAATAGTCTGGGCACCCAGAAAGAGGCCTTTTTCACAAGGGCCCCAACGTTTAGGCCAATCTCCTGGGTGAGGGGTTAGAGGGCCTGAGGGGTTTCTCTGCCCAGCAAGTAGAGGCTGAAGCCTGAGGGCACTGCTCCAGCTGGTGAGACGCTCACCGTGACCTCCCTGGGCTCTGATCCGTTGTCAGGCCTCTGTTTGCTGGGACTCAGGCCTCCTTAGTCTTTCTGGGTTCATAGAACGAATCCTCTGGCCCTGCCACAGCCAAGCTCCTTAGAATTGCCCTGGAGCACTTGGCCCCCCCTCCCGCTCTCAAGAGAAACAAGGAAAGGACAAGCAGTTGCTCCTCCCCCACAAAGCTGGTTCCAGCAGAATGGGCCCTCCCATCTCCCCTCCCCGCAAGGCTGCGGGAGCCGCCTGGCTCAGCAAGCGCTAGCATAGAGCACGGAGGACAGACAGATGCAGGAGGCAGAGGCCAGAAGTCCCATGGGCCCTAGAGATTTTCTGAGTTTGGGGGAAATGAGGAAAACTGGAAAAATCAGAAGTAGAAACAAGGGTAGAAAGAGCAAGGTGTGCAGAAGGTTGAGAGCTCCATGGAGACGGTGCAGGGCCTGGCCGGCCAGTGTCTGTGCGGGACACTGCCCCACGGAGAAGGAGGGCAGACTCGGACGCGGACCTGTGCCCATTATTTATGGGTGTGTCACTTGAGTTCCGTCTCCAAACCTGGGCTCGGCCTGGAGACTGAATGTCCCTCACAGCTGCTCCTTCCTGCAAAAACAAGACTGACATCACTGTTGCCAGGGGAATGGTGTTTTGATTAAAATCATGTGACAGCTATTTTGTGATTCAATAAACAAATTGTCTGTTAACCCTCCTGACAGCGCTCCCCAGCAGCTGTCATCAGGGAGCAGCCTGCAGACTGTCCAGGGCAGTCCCACCTGGCTTGGCAGGACAGACCAGGTGTGTGAGGTGACCAGTGCCCTGGCAGGACCTGCCTGGGAGACACGTGCCACGTCAGAGCACAGACACCGAGGCCCAGTCTCCGAGGGACCAAAGAGGCACCTTTCACCAAAAAGAACTGGCTCCTGCCCCTCGGGCCATTTGCTCCTGGACCAAGAGGCAGGCCCGAGTCCTGGGAGGATGACTGGCTCCCACAAGGGCCCAAAGCCAGCCAGGAGCCGGGGAGAGTTGCGAAGGTTCTGAGCAGCCAGCGTTCACTCTGACCCCATTTGGGCAGTTGGGCGAGTTTGCTGTACACTCCGGGCAGTGAGTGAGTGAGTGAGTGAGTGAGGGGTTAAGAATAATTTCTGGTTTGTAATTGGATGACTTCCTAGATCACTCACTTGGCTGCTGGCCCCTGACATGCAGGGCCGTGCCTGGCAACAGCTAACACCCTTTCTGTCTCACCCGTGTCGTTTTCCTTAAGCGAAACAGTGCAGGGAGGCTCCCTGCGTGCAGAGCAGGGCTTTCTGGGCTGAATGAACTGCGCACTCACTGGCCTCACACTGCTGGGCCTGCCCCTCCCCCCGTGGACAGGACAGGGTTGGGGGAGGGTCTGGGTGTTGCACATGCTCACAACCACCTGACAACTGGCGCTGACAGCACCGATGCCTGGAGTTGTGAGAATTAGGGGGGTTGTGCAGGCTTGACAAGGTGCCTGCAGTTTGGAGGCTCAGGCATGGCTGCTAATACTCTTTCCACAGCTCGTGGCTCTCACAAGGCCACCTACAGGCCTGAGCAACAGGAAGGGGTCTCCTCCTCCAGTCCATGCTCAGATCAGGGGTGGACCACACGTTTAATGACATGGCCAGCTGACCCTGCATTTGTTAAGAAAACCTAAATCCTTGTTTAAGTCTGTGGTTTAGACCTAAAAACTATTATTCCTGCTCCTTCCACCAACGTGTCTTCCCCAAGGCTAACTCCATGAAACTTAAAAGGCTGACACCCCCCCCCCCCCGCACCTCACGGCCAGGGGCTGGCTGTGGCTGTGAGGGGGGTCACCCCAGCACTTACTCCGCAGCTAGGCTGCTGCAGGGACAGCCTGGGCTGCCCTGCTCGGACACCTGGCCCTGGCACAGCGGTGCACAGCCCCACAGAACTGGGACACTCCAGACGGAACACAGTGCAGAGCCTGGACAACAGGAGAAAGTCCTCAGGGCCCCTTTTGCATAAAATCAAGCCATGGAGATTTGGAAGGCAAACTTTTGAGGTTAAAATTGCCAAGCAAACCCACTGGAGTGGGTGTGAGATGCCAGTCACCTTCCACATCAACCAGGTGCAGCCTGGAGTACGAGCAGGGCAGCGAGCCCTCCAGGCCGCTTTCTGAACCTGCCTGTGTCTTACCTGCTCTCCTAACCAGTAGCCCAGGGCAGTGGCCACACCGAGTGATTGAACACCTTCTCCAGGGGCATCACATGGGGCTTGTCACACATTCCCATGTCACACAGGAAATGGATAGGATGGTGTTTTCCTTGAGTAGAAACGACTACCCCAGAGGAACTGTAGCAAGAACTGTATTCTGTGAGGTAAGTGGAAGTAGCCCATCTCCATAAGCAACTCTGGCCTCTGCATGGGCCTCGCTGGTGCTGACCAGGGTGGGGAGGGAAGCCACCGGAGCCACGTCCACTCCATCCCTCAGAAAGCACGCCCAGAACAAAGGACAAGAAACAGGGCAGCGGGCTTAAAACACAGGGGAGGCACAAGTAGATTTATAGTTTGAGTACATGAAACACAATTTATTCTTGTATTACTAGAAGCCCAGTGCACGAAATGTGTGTGTGTGTGGGGGGGGGGGGGTCTCTCAGCCTGGCCTGTGCCCTCTCGCAATCCAGGACCCCTCAGGTAGGGTCCCTAGGCCTGGCCAGCGATCAGGGCCTATTAGGGCTTTCCTTCCCCTGGCTGCTGGCAGCTGGCCCTGCTCCCCATCACTGTCACTGCCTGCCATCTGCATGGCACTGCTCCTTCTCCCCCCCACTGGTTGCTTCCCTCTGTGGGCAACAGGCATGGGGTGCAATCATCTGGCTGGCCTGGGCTTTCCACTACAGGGTGATTGTTGGCCGGCCCTGCACACCCGCCACAGCACCTCTGGCCGGGTGGCCTGGGCCTCCCTCTATGGGGCAATCGTGGAGCGATGGCAGGGCCCCGACCAATCACATCGCACCCACCTTGGCTGGCCTGGCGCTAGTGTGTCATAGCGTGGTTCTCTGGAAGGTCGACTGGACGGTCATTCTGTTGCTCAATTTGCATATTATACTTTTATTATTATAGATGGTATTATTTTCCATACAAAGTGTACACCTGCTCTTCCCCATCCTGTATATTCCCTTGCTGTCCTCCGGGATAGTGCTCTCCTGCCTGCTGTAGCAACAGGCCACGCTGCCTGTCCTCCACACCGAAGCCCTGGGAAGGGCGGCCTCAGGCCCAGGGTCTGTGCGCTTCCCCCGGTGTCCTCTCCAGGTCCTCTGGGTCTCAGGAAGTCCTCGTCAGCCCAGGGGCGCTGGGCTCTCTACTGTCCTTCACGGGAAAATCTCGCTTCCTCAGCCCGTGAGCCACCACTAGAGACAGACAGCAGCATAGGAACTGTCCCTGGATGGGCATGTCCCACTTAGGCCCACTTCCCAGCCAGGACGCCCTCTGTGGTTCAGGTGTGGCAGTGGGGAGGCACATGCGCCTCTGTGCGGGGCGGGGGGGGGGGGGGGGGGGGGGGGGGAACCCCAGGACTTCACTGAAGGTGCTTTTACTCAGAGAGGCCCAGAGCCACCCATCAGCCTCATGGTAGCAGGGGGTGCTCCCCACTCGGTACTGCCGGCCTACAGAGCCCCAACCAGACAAACACTGGCTCCACTCAGGACTGAGCCCCAGGTCTGACAGCTCTGCAGAAAGAGGAGGCTTGACTCTCCTACCCAACGAGGAACTAACTCCCCATCCTCCACATTTCCCTCAATTGAACATTGTGTCATTTCCTGGACACAGCAGGCTCATGGGTAGGATAGAGGGGCTACTTTGGGTACAAAGAAAGGATTGGAGACACGTGAGTGAACAGGAGAGAGGTGCAAGGAACTGGCTAGAAATAGGAGAATCCGAGGGAATGATTCCTTAAGAGCAGGCCAGTCACTAGACGTGCTAGCAAGTAGTTCCTCACTCGTGTCACACCCAAGCAGCCAACAGGAGGCTGTAAGCCAGGAGCTTCAAAATGAAAAAAGGTCAGAGGAACTGAAATCAAAGGCAAAAGGGTAGGACAAGCATCCGCTTGTGGCTACGGCTCTGCCATCTCTGTGGGGAGGGTACCACGTGACTTCCACAGGAAATCGCCATCACAGCAGTTACAATTACAAGGAGAGCATTGCCATAGCTAACGACGGGGTCCAAATGACATCCTTCTTCCCCTGGAGGTCTCTGCACTATCTTGAATGCTCAGGACAGCTCAGAGATGAGCATGCTGCCTATTTTGAATTAGGACAAGTTACCCAGCAAAGGCCCCAAGACCGTGCATCACAGTGGTCAAGCTGTGGTAGTTCCATGAGCTGAGGGCTATGTCAACAAGGCCTTGTCCGAAACCACACGTGAACGAGCTTATTCTTAGGAAACACCAAGCATCTCCAGGTTCACACCCACTTGGCAGCACAGAGAAATAAAGTCTGGTCTCTCAAACCTGTGAGGAGTAAACCCCACACAAATGGGAAAGAAACACTGAGGTGAATTCCATTGTTGAAGAGACATTTTTATTGACATAGGTTTGTATGTTTGTCTCTGCTTCCCTTTCCTAATCCACCCAACAACTGATATGAACTGCCTGGGATGAAAAAATTACAGCAATCTATGTTAGAGGCGATTGCACCAATCCAAATGGAACTGTTGCCTAAGATAGGGGATGGAGAAGGGTCACATAAAGCTAATTTCTTAAAAGCAGTAAGGTCCTTTCATTTGTGAATGGGAGAATGAGATACAGTCTGGCACCTTTGATGACTTGTTCCATGAACACAACACATCAGAGGATAGATTTTAAAAATTCATCAAACACATTTTTATTGAGTACCTACTATGTACATCAGATACTGATCTGGGTGCTGGCGATATAGCAGACAAAAATCCCTGCTCTTACTGAGCTCCTGGAGCTTACATTATAGAGACAGCAAGATAACCTGTGGAGAAAATGATCAAGTTAGGAAAAAAAAAAAAAAAAAAGACGACTATTCTGAGCAGGAACAAAAGGGATTCCCTACCATTTAAGGCAGAAAGACACAGTGAAGTCCCTAAGAAGTCATCTAAAAAGGCAGAGCCCTGCTGAGCTCCCCGATCCATGTCTGAAAAAGCAAAGAATTCCCCTTTGCCTTAGTCCTGGAGTAGAAGGTCAGTGCACAGGACCCTCAGGGGGCACACAAGGACATTTAAAAATCTATCCCAAAACCAAGGACATTTCCAACCAACCAGTATTTCCAACCAAAGAATAAAGCAACGATTGTACAAATTTGTTTCAAGAATGAAGACAACAGCCTCTGAAAAATGAAATTCAATGAAAAATAAACATAACCTGCAGATAATAATAAAAAAAAAACCATGAAACCAAAATTAAGATGTTTACAGCATAATAGTTTAAGATATAAAATGAGACTGTATAAAAGATTTTTGCTTAGGAAAAATATTTAATTCTTAGCCCCAAAAGTAATAAAGTATAAAGTTACTATAAGGTAATTTGACAATTTTAAATGTAGGCAATTTCTGATTCAAAATGTTCTGTTTTTTATGGTAAGACAAACTTGAAAGTAATTTGCTCAAACTTGGTTTTCAAAACACAGAGTAGGGTGCACTGGGTTTAAAAGAGATTGTGAATAAAAGAAATAATTCCAAAACCAAAATGGAACAAGCAAACTGCCCAGCAAGATACACTGAGAAAAATAAACTACAATAAAACCTCATTAACATTCATTAGGGACAAGGTTAGTTTGAATAGGTGACAATGTAAATAAATTTACATGGAAATACATTTATATTCTCCATGAAATACAAATTGTATATATTTTAGGGATAAATAGAATATATCTTTTTTTTAAAAAGTGGAGGCTCATAAAAATCTTCATGGAAAGTATTTTAATATAATTGAAAAGTGATTAGTAATCAGTGTACTAACTGGCAAAAGGGTACTTTTTAAAGAGAGCTTCAAAATAGTTTTAGTTTGGATCCAATAGGCTTCCTTACAAACTATTAATTTGCTCCAGGAAACCCTTCCTTCAGCTTAACTAGTTAAGTTCCAGGTAAAATTAATGAGGTTTTACTGTAAAAGCAGAAAAACAAAGTTTTCAAATGATAATTCCAGCATCATCCATATCAAAAAAGTAGTAATGAAATTTAGTTTGGAAAGCCATAGCAAGGACCAGATGTTAACACAGCTGGAAGCAGAATGAGGTTACGCGCAGGAAATCCTCACAGTATTATACCAGTCATTCCTTTTCCCATTAGAATTACAAAACTGAAATCTTACAGTGACAAAGTAGAACTACTGCATATTTGGAGGCACTAAATTTTAAGTTTCTCAGCAAGGAGAGAGAGAAGTATTTTGCACACAGTGGTATAAGCTGTGGAAATTCAGTTAGGTTTAACATCACACATTAGCAGCAATACATCTGCACATCAGGTTTCTGAGTGACATGATTACAGTCAAAATAAGGCAAAGAAAAACCAGAACAAACAACACATCAACTCTGAGCCTCCACATTCCCCTTTCCTGTAAGACACTGACGCAGACCATCATTATCCAGGAAAATGTGGCTTTCACTACAGTTAAATCTCGATGTGTCTCCCAAACAGAAGGTTTATAACAAAGTTATTCTAAACCACGTACATTTAACTTTGGAATGACGGACAGACACACAGATACAAGTTCACACCAAGAGAATCACTCCACTGCATGTCTGGGTCCCAAGCCATCCAGCCCCGTCAGGAGAGTAAGTGGCCAGACTGATGGAACCGTGATGGTGCAGGAGCCCAGATGGGGCCCAATAAATCCCTGGAGACAATCAAGAAACGACTGTACTGAGTGTCAGGAACTGGTCACAAACAAAAAGAATGGTGTATAATTACCCAACCAGGAAGACAAGTAAAAACAATCCCTTTTCATCTTTAGAAAGAATCAAGTCACTGAAATTTGATTTCTTGGAAGCTGCTGTCATTTGCTTGGATGAGGTCTTGAAGGTATTCCATTTTTTTCTCCACTCAGTTGAAGAACACATTGACTAGAAATCTGTGTTAAGAAATTAGTAAAGTCTTTTCCTTCCTGTTCCTCATCATGCCAACGCAAGCACTGGAAAATTCCAAAAAGAATCAAGTTAGTGGCACAGAAAGTTCATGAACTACCTATGTGACTACTGAGCACCACAACAGCTATCCAAAAGCAGGAGACTGAACTTCTCATGGTGGTCAGTTTTTCTACTCTGTCAGACTAATCAAAGTTAAATTTTAAAAATTTATTAAAACCCAAACAAACTATTCTTACTAGTGAAAATCACATTCCTACTCATCCCTACACACGGGCCTAAGAAGCGGCCTGCTCAGTGGTGAGCCGAGAAGGGAATAAGCACTCCAGGCGCTCAACACCCTCCTGTCTCCCACATGCTTCTCGCCTTGCCCACTTAACGTCACTTACACGCTGTCAACCAAAGCGAAAGCTGCCAGGCAGACAGCAGAAGGACATACCACTTATAGCTTCCTGTGCGAAGTACTTGACATCCATGTCTTCATCTTGGCCTAACTTGTGCAGTACCGGTTTAACTTCCTCCTGCAAAGCACTGAAATCCAACAGTTTTATATGTGAAAGGCAGTCTTCTGGGTCAGGAAAATGTTTTATAGTATATACGCTCTAAGGCAATTTTTTAAAAAAAATCCTCACCTAAGGATATTGTTCCATTGATTTTTAGAGAGTGGAAGAGAGAGGGAAACTAGGAGAGAAACACATCAGTTGCTTGCTTCCTGCATGTGACCCAACCAGGGCCTGGGCCAGGGAGGACCCTGCAACCAAGGTACATGCCCCTGACTGGAATTGAACCCAGGACCCTTCGGTTTATAGGTCGATGCTCTATCCACTGAGCCAAAGCAGCTAGGGCTCTAAGGCAATTTTTAAAGTTTAAAATACAAAAATCTTTTAAAACACCTCTAAGTTTGACAAATACTAAATAATATCTAAAGTTCTCAGCAGAAATAGCTTCTGACAATGATCTCCACATATATGAGTTTAAATATAAAAGAGTGGACACCTGCAAACATGGTTATTATTTTCTTTAAACAAACCCACACCTTAGGTAAAATAAAAATCACCGAATTTATTTTTAGCCATTACTCCCCACTATCATGTAATATTTTTAATCTACTTTTAAAATAAGAATAATATTAAAATCTTACTCAGTATCTAGAATTGGTCCAATTTTCTGTAGAGATTTGGCCACATTGAAACGGACGTTCGCCACTTGGTCTCCTGCCATTTTCAATACAATAGGCAGCATCTGCTTAGTAGTTATTTCCTGACCGCAGGCTTCAGAGAGTACCTAGAAAACACTTTTATTTGTAAAATATCCCCAATTCTAAAGATAAAAATTAATACTTAGGAAAGTAATTGGCCCACAGGAAAATGTTTCTCGATTGAGCACTAAATGAGGAATACAAAGTAGAATTCAAAAAACCCAGAATTAGAGCAAAAGTCACAACTGACTTCACTACTGTAGATCCTAACATGAATTGAAAGCTGACATTTTTTCTCTCATCTCTTAACTATCCAAAGAAATCAATAAGAATATATTCCAAATAGAAGACAATATATTCAGAATTCAGGAACACGGTCTTGAATAACTGCTTTAACACCTGAGCTTAGCAATAATAGCTGTGTAATACTCACATTAATGCAGAATAAGGTGGTCATTCTATGCAAATAATTAGGATCATTTGCCATTACTAACACTTTGGGAACGATGGTATTTTGGGCCCACTCTGTACCAAACTTCTGAACTAGTTTCATGAGGTTGTTGGTGGCAGCTTCGCGAATGGCATACACTGCAGGAGAGGGAAAAGCAAATGCTGTTCACAGTACAGCACAACCTAGTTTACTTACATCTTCAGCAAAGGTGGGCCAAAATCAAGATTCTGCAAACACACTCCAAAGTCAGCCATGCTGCAGTAACATGTGGTCAGCTACAACTCATAAATACATACAACTAAGTTTCAAAATTTACTACAGTTTCAAAATGTGTAATATGTCCAAGGAAAAAGGAGGTAAGGAGCTCATTATAGGCATCACTAATTAATTAACAAATATCAGTGCCTACTATATGCTATGTGTTACAGGAAAAATATATGTATTTTCTCCTCAAGATCATACACTTAGAAAAATGAAAGCTACTATACTCCAAGTAGTCACATAGTATAAAACTGATTATAATAAAGTGTGAATCTGTGTAGTTAAGATCATGAGAGCTGTAGCAGTTGAAAAGAGAGAACAGGAAGCTCTAAAAAGTCTTTTGGAAATAAGAACAGGAAGGTCTAAAAAAGCTTTGTACTGGGCCTCAAAGATTAGAGAGGATTTGTGTAAGGAAAGAGAAGAAATGGTAACTCCTGGAAAGGGTAAACAAATTTAGCCAGGACACAAAGGAGAAAACTGAAATCTGGGAAAACACGAGGCTGGACAGTTATAGGAGACTCAAAACACAGGACATCTTGAAATGTACTTTGAGAGGCTATAAAAAAAATAAAAAGATGGGTTTTTAAAGCAAAGTTATCACCTGGTGACTAGTGTGGTACTTTAGCAAGGCCACTCCAATAGCGATGAGAAAACTAAAGGGAGAAGACAGCGAGGAGGTGCTTTAGAGGCCACTGTGGTCATCTACACAACAGCAAATAAAAACTTCAGACCTTCATGCCTGTTTTCTCTTAAAAATGTTTATGTTGAGAATGTTAAATGTCTTCTGTGAATAAATGTACCTGCTTTAAAACTTAATAATTCCCTACAAGCCCTGGCCAGGTGACTCAGTTGGTTGGAGTGTCGTCCCATGCACCAAAAGGTGGCGGGTGGTGGGTTTGACTCCCGGTAGGGCACATACCCAAGTTGTGGGTTCGATCCCTGTTTGAGGCACATACAGAAGGCAACTGATCGACATTTCTCTCCCATCATTGATGTCTTTCTATGTCTCTTTCTCTTCCTCCTCCCCCCCTTCCTCTCTGAAATCAATGAAAATATTTGATTTTTAAAAGGAAGGAGTAATTAAGTACAGAATCTTCTAGGACATGTCAGTCTCACTAATGTTAAATATATATCAGAAATAACAAACACTTTTATTCTAAATAGAGAAATTTCTTTCCTATGATTCACCATATTAAGATTCATTTAAAAAGAAAAAAATTAGGCCACAAAAAGTTAACTTTAAAAGAAAAATGAAATAGTCCTCAAAATCTAGTTTGAAAATACTAAAATTATCTACATATATATGCCTTTATGAGACTTGCACATTTTTCATACCCCTCCTCTTCACACTCTTAGCCATATGACCTCCCATATGATCCAAATATGCCCTTAATAAAACCACCGACACGTACAAGCAGACACAAATATTCCTATCCTCCCAAATATCCAGGCACAAACAGCCGCAGAACAAAGGTACACTCAGTACATAAAGTATACATAAGATGCTGTGGAACACAATGCCTACTATATGCACCAAAATATGGAAATGAAGCTCATAGATTATGTCACGACCTCCCCGTGGCTTCCATCTGAACAGGTCGCAGACTATACTGAAGATGCCAGCTCTGGACCTGGGGCCCTCCACTGGACCTTACTGGTACAGAGGGCACCCTTCCCACCCACCACTTCCTGGCAGACATGAGTAGACACGTGGACCTGAGACTGTCAAAAGTCAACTGCTAACGAATCGACATAAAAAATGGTTTAATATATAACATCTAGTCTCCTATCCTCCTAACTAATAAAAGCGTAATATTAAAATTAATCGTTTCTTCGGGACACCTAAGCCACACCCACCAGCCAATCAGAGCGACTGTATGCAAATTAACCCAGCCAATATGGAGGCCGGCACTCAGGGACCTGAGTAAACAGGCAGTGTCCGTTGCAGCAGGAGTGAAACTGTTTGCGGGCCACCTGGCTTCTCCGCTCCAGGGAACAACATATTTGCAACATATGTTTAATCCTAGGAGCTGAAGCAAACAGCAGGCCGGGACTGACTTCTAATTAAACATAGAAGCGCAAGGTGAAGCAGAAGAGGTTTCGTTACTAGGCCCTGGCTTAAAGGAACAGTGTATCAATTATAGAATATAAACAAATCCCAGAAACCTGCGTCTAGCCAGCCATGTTGGGACATTGGGTCAATGGGAGCTGTGGGCAGACTGAAATTCTGAAAACAGCCATCAGCCTGTCACCCATGCTGGCCATACCCCAATGGGGTTAGGGACATTACTGGGGGGCTTGGCCAGCCTGCAAACAGCCATCAGCCCTTCACCCATGCTGCCCACACCCCAATGGGGTGAGGATCCACATTGGGGGTCTTGGCCAGACTGCAAACAGCCATCAGCCCCTCACCCATGCTGGCCACACCCCAATGGGTGAGGATCCACACTGGGGGTCTTGGCCAGCCTGCAAACAGCCATCAGCCCCTCACCCAGGCTGGCCAGGTACCCCAGTAGGGACTTATGGGCAGCCTGAAAATGGCCCTCAACCCATCACCCAGGCTGGCCACACCCCAATGGGGTGAGGATCCACACTGGGGGTCTTGGCCAGCCTGCAAACAGCCACCGGCCCTTCACCCAGGCTGACCAGGCACATCAGCAGGTGGACATCCCCAGAAGGGTCCCAGACTGCGAGAGGGCACAGGTCGGGCTGAGGGACCTCCAAAGTGCACAAATTTTTGTGCACTGGCCCCTAGTATTTTGATAAGCAGCTGTACCAGTTTTCATTTGTGACAGTTCGTGGCATCAAAGAAAAGGAATCTATGAATCACTATAAATGCAAAGAGAAGTGTTGAAAAACGTATTTGCTAAATGCTATCCCATCCGACCCTGCCCTGAGCTCACAACTCACCCTCTCCTGGCACAGTGGCAGCAACAGCCCAGCATGTAGGCAGTCAAGTTGCCTTCAGCAACACCAGAAATCTGGGCCCTCTCTGTCTTCAGTCACAGCTGCCATCTCCCTCTCCTGGACTCCGTTACTGTGCCACTGTATAGCGCTTTCTCTGTGTCACTCTAAAAGGCCATGTAGCCATTTCTTCCCCATAGACCTTTCATCTGATTCCAGTCTCTGTCCCACCCATGGTCAAGCAGAAGACCTCAAGAAGAGTATATGTAGCCCTAGCCGGTTTGGCTCAATGGCAAGAGCACTGGACTTCAGACTGAAGGGTCCCAGTTTGATTCCAGTCAAGGGCACATACCTCGGTTGCAGGCTCCAGGGTGAGTGCAGGAGGCAACCAATACATGTTTCTCTCACATCGGTATTCCTGTCTTTCCCTCTCTCTTCCACTCTCTCTAAAAATCAATGGAAAAATACCTTTGGATGAGGACTTAAAAAAATAAAATGATGCTGAAAAACAAACAGATAATAAAATAATTTAAAATCTCTGACTCCCTGACCCTGGATGCTGGCGCCATTAAAAAAAAATAAAACAGTGGAAAAATATCCTCCAGTAAGGATTAAAAAAAAAGTGAGTATATGTGTATATAAGAGTCTGAAAATAATGTAATAGAATGAGTAAGAAACAGAGCAAAGAAATTGTTCATGAAAAAAATAAAGTTTAAGACAGAAAATATTGGTAGAATACAAAAACATCAAACTTGTATTTCAGAGGAAACCAACTGGACTTGAATTACAGTATTTCTTCATTGCTACACCAGGAAGGCAATCAGATTAGTCGTCCTTTCTAAAAAAAAAAAA
>PVJC01022540.1:0-27228 GCA_004026665.1 Murina feae
ACTATTATATAGATGTCACACCTGTGTGTGTTTTTAAAAACAGCGCCATCTGTTGGACATAAAAGCAACACACGCTATACTAAATATTTTACGATTCCATTTCAATGTTTCTGATTTACGATCCATGCAATTTAGTGACGTCAAAGGAAGAACTGGTTGAAAAAATATTTCCCAATATTCAAATCAATTATAAGAATCACAATTGGCTGAGTGAACGAGCTATTCTTGTGGCTAAGAACAAACACATTTACGAACTTAACAATATTATTCAGTCTAACATTCAAAGCAAAACAGTCACATACAAGTCCATCGACACTGTTGTGGAAGCAAATGAAGTGGTTAATTATCCAACAGAATTTTGGAATTCATTCAGTCTACCAGGGATGCCACCGCACGTACTGCAATTGAAAATCGGCGTGCCCATCATCATGTTGCGAAATATCAACCAGCCAAAGCTTTGCAACAGCACACGGCTTGCAGTAACAAAATTAATGAGCAACGTCATAGAAGCAACAATCTTGACAGGACCTTTCAAAGGTGAAGATGTCCTCATTCCTCGCATTCCTATGATTCCAATGGATATGACATTTCCATTTAAGAGATTGCAATTCCCAATTTGATTGGCATTTGCAATCACCATCAACAAAGCTCAGGGCCAATCTTTAGAATTGTGTGGTTTAGGTCTAGACATGGATTGCTTCTCACATGGACAATTAAATGTTGCGTGTTCTAGAGTCGGCAAACCAGACAATCTCTATATCTGCACAGACAATAGAACAAAAAAATATTGTATACCCACAAGCATTGTACAATTAAACATATTAGAAACATGCACTTTCTCTTTTCTTTCTTTTCCATTTAACCAGACTAAGCCACAGCAATGAGTGGCCGAGTACAGCTAGTCCTATATAATAAAAGGCTAATATGCAAATCGACTGATCGGTGAAACAACCTGTCAGTATGACGCACACTGACCACCAAGGGATAAACGCTCAATGCAGGAGCTGCCCCCTGGTGGTCAGTGTGCTCCCATAGGGGGTACGCCTCTCAGCCAGAAGCCAGGCTCATGGCTGGAGAGTGCAGCAACGGAAGCCTCTCCTGGCTTTATGGCAACACTAAGGATATCTGCAGGGAGCGGGCCTAAGCCATCAATAGGACAACCCCTGAGGGCTCCCAGGCTGTGAGAGGGTGCAGACCGGGCTGCCCCCCTGCCCCCCGAGTGCATGAATTTCATGCACCCAGCCTCTAGTTTTCCTATGAAAACTTTACTTCTCTTTGTACATAATGACACTAGACCATTTCATCAGAGCTATAGCTACAAGGTGCTCACCCTTACAATTCATCCCATACACTACCATCACACCATTAGTCTACAAACAGGTTCACACTGCACCTCAGCCCTAAAAGATCACCTAGGTATCCTTTCTGAACTGAATAAAGCACCAAGTCCCAAGCAAGTCAAGGTTAGTCTTCTATAGTCATTCTGAACCAGGTGTTCCAATTTCTGTAATATACCTTCAAGAAAGAATCTGAAATAAAAGCAAAAAAGATACATTTCAACAAAAAGTGAGACAACCTAAGGAGTGGCATGATTATCTTGGAATATTATGCATCAAGAAAAAGAGCAAGACATTTCTCATGACATATAAATTTTAAGAGGACTAAAACATTACACACAATGTAATCCCATATATGTATGTATGTATGTATGCATGCGCTTTACTATATTCTGACATATAAGCATATAAAAACAGAAGCAAACAATAGTCAAATTTGAGCTGACATAAGATTCAGCTTTCAATTATATATATTCTTTATCTATAATAAGTAAAAATTAAAAAGGAAAAAATAACATGATGCTTTGCATTTTACACAGCACAGGTGCCTTGGACTGGCTCTTCACAACTAAAGGAATGAGCTGTCTAAGCATGTCAAACTTGCAGCCCACGGGCTACCTTCGGCCAACAACAAATACTAATTAACGATTACTCATTTATTTCTGCCCTTTATATTCAGCATGTCTCTACTGAAATAAACCTACATTTCTATGAAAATTGAAGCTTTTGTTTTTTTTCAGCCCACATAAACTTAAACCTTGTTTACTAGGCCCATATTAGCCTTTGACTATGACATGCTTCAAGGCATTATCAGTCCAACTTCAGAATAAAGGGAACTGGAGCTCCAGGAAGATAAGTAAGTGCCTTTTGACTTTTTCAAGAAAATGTGGCAAGAAGCTGAAAATGCAAAAGTCGGATTCATGCCTGGTGACCTTTATTTCCCCCATCCCACACCTGCTGACTAATGTAATACTGCATCCTCAAGGAAAATAAGAAAAATGAGAAAGGTAATAATCTATACTAATAAAAGGGTAATATGCTAATTAGGACAGACGTCTTCCAGACAACCTTCTGGATGTCCTTCCAGACAAAGCCACAGAGGCTGTGAGGGCCAAGGCATGGCTACAAAGGGCTCAGGCTCAGGGTGGCAGTGGCAGCAGTGGGGTAATAGAGGAAGCGCCTTCCCCTGACCACCAGGTCACCTTCCGCAGAGGCAGGCCAGACTGCAGCTTAAGCTGGGGGCCGAGGCAGAGGGAGTTAGGGGCGATCAGGCCATCAGGGGGGCAAGGTAGGGGTGATCAGGCTGACAGGCAGAGGCAGTTAGGGGCGATCAGGCAGGCAGGTAGAGGGGTTAGAGGTGATCAGGCAGGCAGGTAAGCAAGTGATTATGAGCCAGCAATCCCGGATTTGCGAGAGGGATGTCCGAGTGCAAGTTTAGAGATCGGGCCTAAACCAGCAGTTGGACATGCCCCAAGGGGTCCCAGATTGGAGAGGGTGCAGGCCGGGCTAAGGTCTTTCCTGCCCCCATACATGAATTTCATGCACCAGGCCTCTAGCACAGAAATAAAAGGTTTCACAAATAAGATCATTAAAGTATACAGTGTTCTACATGAAAATGAATCTTTCCAAATCAATGAAAAACCAAGTAGTTGATATATTAGATATTTTTTTAATTCACTGAGATTAGGAAAAATGCTCTTAAATTTTAAAAAATATATTTCCGCATGATGACAATACAAACTAAAATTTAATTATCTGTGGAAAAGGTCAAACAAAAGTAAACAGCATACAATCAGTTAACAAGAATAATTATGCTTAGGAATAAGCATAAAAAATGCAGATCATTATTAAAACAATAGCCAATTAAGTGAGACTGTATTGGTTTTATTATTTTAAAAATCAAAATAAAATATTTTATCCTCCAAGTGTCAGAAATCAAGATCACACTATGATTGCTGTTATAATGTAACATATGCTATTCAATATAAAACAAAATCTAAATCTAAACCTTCATTTACATAATAAATAAAATGAAATAACCTATATAATAAAGATGTAATATGCAAATACTCATTACGCATCAGCGTTACAATCTACCTCATCAGGACTGGATCAGCAGGAGAGTGGGGCAGCGAGCTACAAGTGGGCAGCAGAGAGCTACAAGAGAGGGCAGGGCAGCAAGCGAGCAGGAGGCAGATAGCTACAGGAGAGGGCAGTGCAGCAAGCTCTGAGGGGGATGCAAGGGGAGCTATAGGAGGACAGGGCAGTGGACGGAGAGCAGCAGCGAGCTACTGGCCCGTGGATTTGTTCTCTGGGCTACTAGTATTATATACAAGTGTTAACACCTGAAAATTACATTTCTCAAACTCTTTTACCAAATCATTGCTAGAAAAAAAAAACAAGTACAGTTGACCCTTGAACAACACAGGGGTTAGAGACATCGAACTTCCATGCATGTTTGACTCCTCTAAATCTCAACTACTAATAGCCTCCTGTTGATCAAGGCCTTACTGATAACATCAATAGTTGATTAATATATAGTTTGTATTTTATATGTATTATATGCTGCATTCTTAAATATAATAAGCAGGAGAAAAGAAAACACTATTAAGAAAATCTTGTGATAATAAATTGACTGTATTTTTTTAATCCATGTATAAGTGGACGCCCACATAAGTGGATATGCATATAAGTGTATCTGTGCAGTTCAAATCCCTGTGGTTCAAAGGCAAACTGCATTGTCTTTCACTGTTTCTCAAATGTCTCAGGACACAATTTTTGGAATGCTATTGCCCCTTTGTTTGTAATCATCACACAGAACACACAACTTTCACATCTAAAAAGTACCCTTGTAATTTTATATAAAGCAATTTCCTTCAATAATAAATTACCAACATCCCCACAGTTAAAGTTCTTAGTAATCCTTTAATGCTTTACAATTGTAATTATTTTCCTGAATGTTTCTGCTTTTCCACAAAAATAAATGCTGTTACATTTATTGAAAACTCCACAGGAGGAAACAAACACCTTTCCTGATAGTAAGCATTCTATGTCCAAAAACCAGCAGCAAGCTTCTAGATATAAAATGTGAGCTGCAGCAAGCATCAGAAATATTCCTATAAGGAACCTCAAGGTAGTAACACACACAAAATTCCATACACTGTACAGAAGAGGAAGGGGAGACATTCACCAAGTTAGTACTCCTTTATTTCAAGAATTAATCCTACTGTCACTTAATAAGGAGCCCTATAAAAACATAACTATTAGCACTGTCAGAACTATAAATATTATACCCCAAAGACCTTAATATTACAGTGTAGACTTCCAAATCTTAACCACATTCTTAATAATGAAAGCAGTCACACATTAGGGTATGCTTTGTGTTGTGTTGTGTTGTGTTGTGTTGTGTTGTGTTGTGTTGTGTTGTTTGTAGGGAGAGAGATTGCCAAGCTCTGTTCTCAGTGCTTTTGTACACCAGCTTATTCAACCCATCACAAAGCACTCAACAACAGACAAGAAAGTCCTCAAACTGCCAGTGGCAGCAGGCAGTACTGGAACCCAGACTGCACCTACTATTTAGTCACTCAGCTTACCTCTGTCTTATCAACTCTAATTCAGATATTTGGTCTTATTTCAGGTGTCTGCTGTGTTTCTTTGTTTGTTTGGTTCTTAATTATAAAGTCATTTGTCAAAATAAGTAAGGAAATCAATGACGGGAGTAAGTGTATTTTATTTCCAACCTTGAGAAACAACACAAGTAGCTGTATACTAAAGGAATGCTAAAATTGAGAGCAAAAAACCAGGGTCTGAACTATGCTTTTCTGGTAACAGTGATGAAACCCTGGTTCAATTAGTAACAATCACATGTAAGACAAAATGAAATTGCGGATACCTAAATTGTGAGGAAAAAAATAAAAGAACTTAGTAAACAACTATATTAGTGATTTTTTAAAAAAACCTATTGAATGAGAATGGCTATAACCAATGATATGAGACCTAGAAGAGGGATCAGAAACATGGTGTTGTCAGACATGTTCAGGAAAATTATCCTATTGGAAGGGAGGGAGGGATGGAGGGAGGGAGGGATGGAGGGAGGGAGGGAGGCAGGGAGGGAGGGAGGCAGGGAGGGAGGACACTGCTGACAAGCCACAAAGCTAAATACAGAATCCTTTACCTAGAGCTACCTCAACTATTCTGAAGGTGGCACAACATGGTGGGACCTTCTGTTATTGTTAGCTCTCATCCTGGGAATGGAAAGTGATGATATGGTTCACAGAAATGAAATACACACAGCCCCCAGGGAAACGGCGCAAAGAACAGCCAGAACACAGTGACCCTGGTCTGAGTCTGGCCTTGGTGACTAGATGAGAACACCGTATCCCCCTGGGGTGATTGTGAAGATGACATGCCAGGAAGTGTGGCTCAGGAACTGACAACCGATTGTACAGGGATGCAGAAGATTCGGATCCCGCCCCAAAGCAGGAGGAAGAGGCCATATCCCCAGCCCAAACCCTCCTTTGGCTCACAGGACTCTGAGTCCCACTCTCATCCTCGAGCAAAAAGAAAACTTCCTCACTGGGCTAGGCAAGAAGGAAAATTTCAATACCTCTGAAATTTACCATCCCGGTGAGAGGGTAATAAATGTTTACTGGGAATTATCAGTTATATGGTACTACCAGCCTTAATTTCCAAATAAGAAAACCGAGTTTATGTGGAATTGAGGTAAAGTGAAAACCGAGGTTTGTGGTTAAAGAAAAATATACCTATATATAGTATATATAGAAGCTTCTAGGAAAGTACCTAATATTGCATGAAATGCTGTAAGTCTCCATAAATGATTGCTATTAAAAAATTAAGAGTCTTTACCTATCCAAGCATATAATCCCAGTATTGTCTTTATTGATTAAATGTGCAGGAGCTAAAATACATGAGGGTGTTTATGTCAAGAAATAAAACTCCAATCAATAAATCCACCAAAAAAGGGATTTCTACTTTTACATGTAATTTGTCTTCAAATTTCTTCTGTGATATTTTAAGTAAATGGATAATACAATACTGAAAATCAGGGCTGTCAGTGATGAGTGACCAGCCCTGTCTGAGAAGGAACTGGAGGTGGCTGAGCCTATGGTTAGTTCAGCTGCAAGCAAGATCTAATATTCAGTAAGAAATGTTATTTGGTGATTCCTATTAGAGAACTTGGGGTCGGGGGGGAGTCGAGCTGTCCTACAGCACTACTTCCAAAACCTAGCAAAGGCACTTTGGATTTAATAGCAATTTCAGGGAGAAAAGAACTAATTACTTTAAAAATATTATTTGGTAAACAAGGATATTCAAGTTGCAATTTATGTGAAAAGGAGTTGAAACTGGCCATGCACAATCAATATGTTTAACCAACATTTATTCAGCTATTTACAAATAAAAGCTAAAAATGGAGATTTCAAAACACTACCATCTCCTTTAGAACTCATTTGGCACACACGTACCAATATGAGATATGTGCAAATAAAGAACAATCTGTATCTTGTATCAAGGTTTACACAGAGTTAAGATAAAGATCTTAACTTAGATGACAATTATGTAAAAAATTAGAACACAACAGAATGCATTTAATAATAAAATTTTATAGAACAGAAGTTAATCTTTATTTAATGATTCAGCAGGCATATCAAAACCATGCAGTGCTTCGGGGACATAGCCATCATCATCAATTACAGCTACAGTGGAAAAGGCAGAAGTGTCAATTAATAAGAGTTCTGGCTGACCTCCTTTCCTATAACAATTTATAATAAAATAAACTAAGTAAACTAACTGAAATAAAAATACTCAAGAATCTTAAAATAATAATAAAGTCAGGATTATTTCTTTTCTTTTTAATCTCCTCATCATTTAAAATAAGATGTGTTAACAATGTTACCTTTATAACTCATTAAGTTTTTGTTGGCAAAGAGTGGATACGGATTAGACTGAATAACCTTTCGCCCCCTCAACCAAAAAGTGGCTCATACAACTGTCTCTCTGGGGAATGGGACAGCATGTTGCTCATTATCTATTGGGTGGTATATCGTGTTAAGCAGAAGCAGAATATCTTTTCAGTTGTTATCAGAGATTAAATGCAAATTAAAACAACATGTACATGTGCAAAGAGGGCAAGGAATACGGTGTCTATAATATGACTCCAAACTATGTTCCTCAGAATTCTGTTCCCAGTATGCATGGATCCAGTTAGGAAAAGCCATGTGAGTAATTCTGGTGGAACAACTGAGGGCAGGGAAGTGGGGAACTGGTTCATACGTAATATCATTTATCACCTGGACCACTTAATTGTCATGTGACAACAACAAGCACTACTCTCTACAAACTGGGGCCTCCACCAACTTCTCTGACTCCAGACCAACTGATTAAGTTTAAGTAACTGAGGAAGAGCCCAAGCAGCTGCTGAAGAAATGCCCCCATCAATGTTGGACACAACATTCAGGAAGTCTCTGTCCTCGGGGGCTCCAGCTCATGCTGTAAGCTCCATCTCCCCCTGGTTCTCCCCATATCCCCACTTCCTCCCTTCTCTGCTGCCTGCCTTGTAAATTTCAATTCCAACATCAAATGCGACAACATCTTGCAGAGACTGGTTGAAAAGCTTGCAGTTGTATAACACCAAATCCCTTAATAAATTCCTTAACTTTGTTCACATCACACATAAACACAAACATGGATATAACACAGTGGGTATAAATGCCTTATTGATTCAGAATTACAAGATGAAATGACAGAGATTTACCTATTTCCACCGGAAAGAACCAAAAAATCAATACCACATATGAAAAAAATTTTTAAGACATACACATAAGGCAAAGAAAGTGATTTCAGAAAGAATGTTGTCAGACAGTGGAATGAGGTAGGGATAAGCACACTTCCTGAATTGAGGCTGCATGTGCCCTGGCTGGGTGAGGCAGTAGACATCACAGGACAGAGTCTCAGAAAGGAGAGAACTACACACGCAGAGAGAGAATTCAAGGTCTGCAGAGAAAGTGCATGGAGTATTCAGCTAATTACTGATGGAGGTTTGTGGGGGAAGAAACCACACAGTGGTGGAGTGAGCATACACAGAAGAGAGAGCATGGCCATGCTCAGCAGTGCATTCACAGGGCCAGCCTGGAGAGCCCAAGGGCTCTGGAGTCTCCCAGAAGCTCTGCCTCAGTAGTAGAGAATAATTAGTCACAGACTGAGCACTGGTCAGAATCTGCTCAAAAGAGAAGCACAAAATGTCAAACTATTTTCAAGTAAATTAACTGCATCCCAAAACAAAGCTCAAGAATATTTACTGAAATATAAAATAAACACTAGCAACAAAGTAAAATTCACAATGTATAAAATAAAATGAAAAATTACCAGTCAGGCCAAGAAGGAAGAAAATATGACCCACAAAAAGGAGAATAATTAATCACCTAAAACCAACCAGAACAGACAAGATGTTAAAATTATCAGACAAGGACATTAAAACACCTACCATAGATATATCAAATGGTCAAAAAGAGAACTTCACAAAATGCAACCACAGTTGCTATGAGATAGGAGGAAAGGGCAGGAATTAAGTATAACAAAGGAAAACATGGAACTTGTGGCAGTAATGGATATATTATCCTCTTTGGGGTATTAATTTCATTGAAATATCCTATCTTTAAAAAAAAAAAAAAGAGTAATATGCAAATTAGGGGTCACTCCATGACAAAGATGGACACCCCCATGGACACAAGATGGAGGTGCCCATACCACATTCTATCTAATAAAAGAGTAATATGCAAATTAGGCATCATTCTGTCACAAAGATGGCCGCCCCCATAGCCACAATATGGCTTCCCCCATGGCCACAAGACGGAGGCGTCCATACCACATTCTATCTAATAAAAGAGTATTATGCAAATTAGGCATCACTCCGTCACAAAGATGGCTGCCCCATGGCCACAAGATGGAGGGAGGCACCTATACCACATTCTATCTAATAAAAGAGTAATATGTAAATTAGGCGTCATTCTGTCACAAAGATGGCTTCCCCCGTGGCTACAAGATGGAGGCGCCCATACCACATTCTATCTAATAAAAGAGTAATATGTAAATTAGGCATCATTCTGTCACAAAGATGGCTTCCCCCATGGTTACAAGATGGAGGTGCCCATACCACATTCTATCTAATAAAAGAGTAATATGCAAATTAGGCATCATTCTGTCACAAAGATGGCCACCCCCAGGCCACAAGATGGCGGTGCCAGTCCAGCTCTGCCCTGCCACTGAAATGGTCAGACCTGTTAGCCAGGCAGATGGCGGGGGAGGCGAGGGTCCCAAGGAGCAGAACAGGCGATCAGAGGGGGCTGGGGGTCCCCTTCCCAGGTCAGAGGCCTTCAACAGAGGCCTCGGGCATAGGCAAGGGCGGAGCTGGTGATCAGGGGGTGTGAGGGCTCCTTAGCCAGGCATAAGGCCTGGGCAGGGGCAAGGCCGGAGATCGCAGGGGTCTGGCCACTGGTGGAACTGGCAAAGTAGGGGTCTGGGGGTCCCCAGCCCAGGCCTGCAGCCTTGGATAGAGGCTGCCAGTGGGGCAAGGGCACAGCCGGCGATGGCAGGGGACAGGATCAGAGCCAGTGATTGCAGAGGCCTGGGCTCTGTGAAGCCGGAGATCGGAGGGGTTTGGGGGTCCCCTGCCCAGGCCTGCATCCTTGGCCAGAGGTTACAGGCCTGGACAGGGGTGGAGCTGGGATTAGAGGGGCAGGGGTGGAGACAGTGATCAGAGTGAACTACAGTGGAAACACCTTTTCTTAATGCTCACTGGCTAAGCTCCCTGTATGCCACTGGTAATATTCTTAGTAACTTGGGTAATAAGAATCCCTAAAGGTGATCTAGGGTTTTCCCACCACACTCCTGGAGAAAAAAAATGAAGGTCCACTGATGGAGGGCTAAGAAATGTCATATCCTGCACTAATCAGTTTGGCTCAGTGCATAATGCCTGGGCCTGCTGACTGCCGGTCTGGATTCAATTCTGACCAAGGACATGTGCCTAGGTTGCAGGCTCCTCCCTGCCGGGGCTCAGGTCAGGGGATATGCAGGAGACAACCAATCAAAGTGTCCCTCTCACTTTGATGTTTCTCTCTGTTTTTCTCTTCTCTTCCACATTCTCTAAAAATCAATGGAAACATATCCTCAGGTGAGAAAGAAAAGAGGAAAGAAAAAGGAAAGAAAAAGGGAAGAAAAAGGGAAGGGGAGGGGAGAGGAGGGGAGGGGAGGGGAGGAAAGAAATGCCATATCCTATGAAAGACATCTTGAAAATGACTTAAGAAAGTTGTCATTTCTTCATGAAAACACCTTGGTGGCTGCAGTGACTAGAAGTGGCTGCAGCTGCGGGGTAATGGGGCTGGTGGCTTCCCCTGATTAGCCTGGTTGCCTCCCAGAAAGGGAGGCCAAACTGCGGCTTAGGCCCGCATCCCAAGGGGAGCAGAGGCAGGCCTAAGCCGTTAGTAGGACACCCCCTGAGGGCTCCCAATATGTGAGAGGAGGCAGGCTGGGCTGAGGAACCCCCTCCACCAGTGCACGAATTTTGTGCACCAGGCCCCTAGTGAGTGTGTGTGTGCGTGTGTGTGTCTGTGTAAATGTTCGTTTGTTCAAAATCTCAGAAATCCGAAAGTTCTTCACCGATTGCTCTGAAATTTTGACACTTTGCATTCGAATACACGCGTATTTTTTATATACCTATTATTATATAGATGTCACACCCGTGTGTTTTTTTTTCCAAAAAAACATGCTTTTTATAAAAAAATAACACCATCTGTTTGACGTAAAAGCAACATATCCTATACTAAATATTTTATGATTTCATTTCAATGTTTCCAATTTACGATCCATACAATGTAGTGACGTCAAAGGAAGAATTGGTAGAATTGGTTGAAAAAGTATTTCCCAATATTCAAATCAATTACAAGAATCGCAATTGGCTGAGTAAATGAGCTATTCTTGCGGCCAAGAACAAACACGTCTAAGAACTTAACAATATTATTCAGTCTAACATTCAAATCAAGGCAGTCACGTACTAGTCCATTGACACTGTTGTGGAAGCAGATGAAGTGGTTAATTATCCAACAGAATTTTGGAATTCACTCAGTCTGCCAGGGATATCACCACATGTACTGCAATTGAAAATCGGCGTGCCAATTATCATGATGTGAAATATCAACCAGCATGGGGCTGGGCCTCGGGTCAGGGCTGGGCTGGGGCTTGGGGTGCAGGCAGCCACCGCAGTTCCCCCAACACCGGTGGATGCCACATTCTCCCGCTTCCTGGTGGCCGAGGGCTCCGGGGGAGCAAGGGCAGGGGAGCTTCCTCGGCTTCTTTTTTTTCCAGCTTTTGGGCGAATTGGGGAGTCGGGAGCGACCGGGCCGCTTCGGGAGCGGGGTGCGGGCGCTGGTGAGGAGCTAGGGTGCAGACTGGCGCTGGGGGGCCCGGGCTGCAGAGGCGCATATGTGCAAGGCCAGACGAGCCGGGCAGGGCAGGAGCGGAGGTGTGCCAGGGGCAGCTGCCCTGGAGGCGCACTGTATACCCACAAGCACTGTGCAATTAAACATATTAGAAACGTGCGCTTTCTCTTTTCTTTCTTTTCAATTAACCAGTCTGAGCCACAGCAACGCGTGGCCAGGTACAGCTAGTGTGTGTGTGTGTGTGTGTGTGTGTGTGCGAGCACACGCATATATATGTTTCAAAATTCACTAAATTATACATTTTAAATATGTACAGATTTCTGTATGCAAATATTATTTCAATAAATCCTTTTTCCTTTACGTCAGATTAAAGATAACATTTAAAATTAAGCAAATTTCACAAGGCATATCCTTGAAAAATTCAATTAGAAAACGTTAGTATTTTAGACATCATATAATGCTATAGGACAAAGAACCATGCTGATTACTTCTTCATTGCCTTTATGGTTTTTTGACTTGTGAAACATTAGTGCTCTAGAATAACAGAACACAACTGCTAGTATGACATGCATAAACCAGACATTTTTCCCCAATTGTACATAAGATATCTACAACTTTAAAAAAAAAAAAGGAAACATAGCCCAAATCAAAAGTTGGCTCTTTGAGATCATCAAAAGAAACTGTTAGCTAGAACAATTAAGAAAAAAAGATTAAAATTATTAAATTACAGTAAAATAGGAGAAATTATTTCTGAGCTGACAGAAATAAAAGAGATTATTTATTTGCAAATAAAAAAAGATAAACTGGATGAAACAGACAAATTCCTGGAAAGAACAAATAAGTGGCACTGACTCAAATTAAATAATTTGAATAGACTCATACAAGTAAAGAAACTAAACTATTTATCAAAAAATGTCAAACTCCAAAAGCCCTGGCTCTGACCAAGTTGCTATGTTGGTTGGAGTGTCGTCCTGTACACCAAGTTTGATCACCAGAGCAGATATGGAAGAAAATCAACAGCTCTCTCCCTTTCTCTTTCTCTCTCTCTCTCTTTCTCTCTCTCTCTCCCCCCCCCCCCCCCGCCCGACTCTCTAGAAATCAATAAAATAAAAGAACATATCCTTGGGTCAGGAAAAAAAAAAAGGCCTAGGTTCAAATGGCTTTACTGGTGAATTCTATTGAAAATTAAAACCAATCCCTCACAATTTCTCCAAAAAACAGAAATGGAGTAAACATTTCCCAATTAAATCTATTAGGCCTGTATTACTTTGATACAAAACCAAGATGAAGACACTATCCCTTATGAACATAAGCGCCTTATTTGTCAACAAAATACAAAAATAAACAAAAACCTGAAACCAGCAACATGTGAGAAGTTTTAAATATGTTTACCAAGTGGAATTTATTCTAAGAATGCAATTTTAACATACAAAAATCAATGAATATAATCAATCCTATTAATAGACAAACCACATGCTCATCTCAGATGCAGAAAAGGCATTTAACAATATTCAACATTCCTTCATGAAAAAGCATTTAACAATATTCAACATTCCTTCATTCAACATTTATTCACTTGACAAATTTTGTATTGAAGGGAACCAACTAAAGGCCATCTACATACACACACACATACACACAAAAAAAAAAAACCACAGCTAATATTCTACCTACTGGTGAAAAAAATGAATGCCATCACTCTAAGATCAGAATGAGGCAATGATTTATGCTCTTAACACTTCTATTCAACATTGTACAAAGATTGGGAAGTTGGGAAGGAAAAAGAGAGATAAAATAATCCAGAACGGAATGGAAGAAGTTTAAATAATTCTATAAACAGCTGACATGATCTCATATACAGGATATCCTATAGAATCCACATACAAAAATTACCAGAACCAATAAACAAGTCCAGCAATGTTCCATGATAAAAAATCAATATGCAACAAAATAAATAGTATTTCTGTGCACTAATAATAAAGAATCAAAAATAAACTTATGAAAACATTGTAAATGCTTAGGAATAATTTTAACAAAAAAGTTCAAAACATACAATGAAACCTAAAACATCCCATGTTCATGGATTGAAACAGAATATAGATATAGATATAAATATAGATATAGATATATAGATATAGATATAGATATAGATATGTAGACATAGATATAGATAAAGATACTGAACACATGACCCAACAATTCTCCTGGATATATATTCAAGAGCACTAAAAACATTATGTCCACAAAAAATTGTGTACAATTGTCATAGCAGCATTACATATAATTGTCCTCACATGGAAATAATCCAGATGCCCATGAAATATGCATAAATAAAATGTGCTGTATTTATAAAATACAGTATTCTTCAACTGTACGAAGGAAGGAACTACTGATACATGAGATAACACAAATGAATCATGAAAACACACCACAAGAAGGAAGCCAGCCACCAAAGGCCACAAATTCTGTGATCACATATGCACCATATAAAATGTACACAACAAGCAAATCTGTATGGACAGCAGGCAGATTATGTACTAGAGGGACGAGGCTGAATAGTACAGAACTCTGCTCAAATAGAACATTTATAACCCGACCAGTGTGGCTCAGGGTTGACCCATGAACCAAGAGGTTGCTGGTTTGATTTCTGGTCAGGCACATGCCTTGGTTGCAAGCTGATTTCTCAACAGAAACTTTGCAGGCCAGAAGGGAATGGCAAAAAATATTCAAAGTGATGAATAGAAAGAACCTACAGCCAAGATTACTTTACCCAGCAAAGCTATCACTCAGAATTGAGAATCGGATAAAGAGCTTCACAGACAAAAAAAAAAAAGCTAAAAGAGTTCATCACCACCCAACCAGTAGTATATGAAACGCTGAAAGGTATCGTTTGAGAAGAGGAAGAAGAAAAAGTAAAGATAAAAATTATGAACAACAAATACATATCTATCAAGTGAATCCAAAAATCAAGTGAATCAAAAATCTGATGAACAGAATAAATTGGTGAATAGAATAGAATCAGAGGCATAGAAAGGGATTGGACTGACAATTTTCAAGGGGAAAGGAGTATTGGGGGTACGGAAAGAGACTGGACAATAATTGTACACCTATGGATAAGAACAGTGGGGGGTGGAGGGGTTAGGACAGAGGATGGGGTGGGAACTGGGAGGAGGGGAGCTATGGGGGTAAAAAAGAGGAACAACTGTAATAATCTGAACAACAAAGATTTTTAAAAAAAATACTCTAAGAATGGCAGAGACATATCAAAAGTACACAGAAGACAACACAAACAGGCCCCCGATGACCAGTTTGGGGGAATGTCAACACCAAACATCTTATCTAATAAAAGAGTAATATTGAAATTGACCGTTTCTCTGGGACGCCTAAGCCACGCCCACCAGCCGATCAGAATGGCTATTTGCAAATTAACCCAGCCAAGATGGAGGCCGGCAGTCAAGGAGCTAGAGTAAACAGGAGACTTCCATTCCACCAGGAGTAAACTGTCTGCCTAGGCCGGCTGGGCCTCTCTCTGCTCACAGTAACATAGTTGCAATTATAGAAGCCATGGAGCTGAAGCAAACAGGAAGCTTCCATTGCACCAGCAATGGAGGAAAGTGCCTGCCTAAGTCGGCTGGGCCTCTCTCTGATCACGGCAACATTCTTTCAATTATAGAAGCCATGGAGCTGAAGCCAACAGGAGGCTCCATTACCTGCCTAGGCCTTGGCTTAAAGCAACAGTTTCAATTATAGAAGATAAATAAACCCCAGAAACCTGCTTCCAGCCAGCCTTGGTGGGACGTTGGGTCAATGGGAGCTGTGGGCAGCCTAAAAGCTTGAAAACGCCCCTGAGCTCCTCACCAGGCTGCCCAGGTACCCCAGTAGGGACCCGAACCCTGAAGGGACTGTGGGCAGCCTGAAACGCCCCTCAGCTCCTCACCAGGCTGCCCAGGCACCCCAGTAGGGACCCAAAACCTGAAGGGGCTGTGGGCAGCCTGAAAATGGCCCTCAGCCCCTCACCCAGGCTGGCCACACCCCAGTGGGGTGAGGGTCCACACTGGGGGGCTTGGCCAGCCTGAAAACAGCTATCAGCCCCTCACCCAGGCTGGTCAGGCACGCCAGCAGGTGGCTATCCCCTGAGGGGTCCCAGACTGCGAGAGGGCAAAGGCCAGGCTGAGGGACACCCCGAGTGTACACATTTTTGTGCACTGGGCTCCTAGTACTAAATATAAAAATTATTCATAGATTTAAAAAATAGACATGTGTAATACTAACAAATAAATTTTAAAAAGCTCTTTCAATTAGTAAATATAAAAGTAATAGTCTCCAAAACTATAATGCAATCTTCAAAAATCTGTTGTATTTTTCCCTCAATAAGCATAAGTAGAGCTGATTATATCTAATCTAATAAAAGAGTAATATGCAAATTAACCATCACTCCGAGACACCTAAGCCATGCCCACCAGCTAAGCCACGCCCACCAACCAATCAGAGTGGCTATATGCAAAATTAACCCAGCCAAGATGGCGGCCGGCAGCCATAGAGCTAGAGCAAACGGAAGGCTTCTGTTCTACCAGCGATGGAGGAAATTGCCTGCCTAGGCCTGCCGGGCCTCTGCTCAGGGCAACAATGTTTCAATTACAGAAGTCATGAAGCTGAAGCAAACAGGAGGCTTCGTTGCCTGCCTAGGCCTCCGCTCAAGGCAACAACATTTCAATTATAGAAGATAAATAAATCCCAGAAACCTGCTTCCAGCCAGCCTCGCTGGGACACTGGGTCAATGGGAGCTGTGGGCAGCCTGAAGACGGCCCTCAGCCCCTCACTCAAGCTGGCCAGGCACCACAGTAGGGACTCGAACCCTGAAGGGACTGTGGGCAGCCTGAAAACAGCCCTCAGCCCCTCCCCCAGGCTGGCCATACCCTCATGGGGTGAGGGTCCCCACTGGGGGGCTTGGCCAGCCTGCAAACAGCCATCAGCCACTCACCCAGGCTGGCCAGGCATGCCAGCAGGTGGACATCCCCTGAGGGGTCCCAGACTGTGAGAGGGCACAGGCTGGGCTGAGGGACCCCCCCACACAAACACAGTGCACAAATTTTGTGCATTGGGTCCCTAGTATTAACAATATTTTACTTTGCTTGATATATTCTGGACTATGTTTTTGCTTTAGAATACTGCAAAATAAAGGAGGCAGAACCTCATACTTCTATAATTTTTATAGACAATAAGATGCTTTGTTACTCCAGTTTCTTATTCTCATACTAACTTAATTTCCTGTCCTCCCATTATTAGAGAAAAAAATGGTTTATATTATTTGGAGTTTTACTCCCCAAATAAGATATTAAGACTTGGGACTATTATGCTTTCAACCATAACAACATGCTAAAATACTCACAGGCCCAGTTATTATTAAAACAACACTATGCTTTTCCTCAACACTTAAATTACTAAAAAAAAAAAACTAAAAAAAAAAACAACTCTGAAATTTTCAGGGAAGCACTTTAAACAGTAAAACCATGAGAGTTTCCCAGATATCTCTGCTATTCTTCTCATCCTTTCACTGTAGGTTCAGTACAAAATACAAGAGGAAGGACTCTCATTTACAGAGTACACAGCCCCTAATACTAAGTAGTAAGTGCAGCACTTGGGCAAAAATGGATCGTTGTTTTAAAATTTCAAATAGATTACTAGACTTATATAGGCTCTCTTCAACCTGAGTTGTTAAAGCAGTGCTTCCTGGTACAAAGGTGAGGGGAAGTACAGGTGAGCTGAAATAAGGGAAGTAGAGGGGAGGGAAGAGCAGAGCAGACCAGAGAGACGGGGAGAGAGAAGACATGCATGCAGAGCTCAAATATTCTTACAGCTATGTGTAATATTTTGCAAACTAAAATCGACTGAGATGGAAGCTATTTTGCATGGTACAGTGGCGATGGCTAACTAATGAGAGTTCTGTGGGCTGCATGTTAGTCCCCTGCCTCATCTGCCACCCTAATGACAGCGGCCACCTGCTGTTTTATTGTCACAGCTGGAGCCAGTTCACACTCCTTGGTGCTGAGCTCTGCCCATGAGCACCAAGCTCTCTCCTCGCCTCATTACTTTGATGAACTTTTTATGGTCAGCACCCATGAAGACCTCATCTAGGACTGCAAGACGCAGGCTGGCTTCAGGGCGTACTTCCAGTTCCGTGAGGTGATAATGCACAGTGACACTAGGCTGTCTGTCAGCTAGGGCACAAGTGACTGTACTGTACTTTTGCACTATGGGACCCACAACAGGTAAAAATGCCATGAAATTCCCATGCTTAATAACGTCCTTCCTCCCTCATTGTGATGTGAAGATCATACGATGCTCCCATAATGAAGCATTTTAAAGGTACATGTTATTATAGAAAACCTAATGTACTGTTTATGATTACTGCCATAAAATTAAAATTCTTTTCATTTTCTATAAAGATTGAAAGACATAGGAAGAATTTTTTTCCTTTAGATATTAAAGTGAAACGGGATAAAAATATGCAGAATCAAAATATTTATATTAATAACCACTTTAAAGTAAAATTTCATAAGGTGTTTGTGATGTCTCTTAATTTTAGAAGATGCAGTACTGACACATCAGTGGATTTTAAACTAAATCTGCCCTGTGTAATTTTGATGGCACAAAGGTTGTTCAATTAATAATGTAATACAAAAAGCCTTTCAACCTGTTTCTGATCATTTCTGAGCAAACATAAAAAAGTCATCAAAGCAATGACTACTTGTTGTGGGGGAGGAAGAGAGGGGAAACTGAAGATAATTTAAAACTTTTAGCAACATATTTTAAAAATGACCAATCCTTATACATTACTGTGTGAAAATTATTGAATATAATTGTATTTATACACATTGATTTATGCCTGATAAAAGTTTAACCTAAGAAACTCTTTACAGCGTTAAAATATTTCAATGTATTTCCCATATACATACACACTAATATTTTTTTAAATATTGAAAAATCATCAAGTAACATTTTAATTTGCTAATGCCTAGCAGCTATTATAAAGCTGAAAACCAGGACATTTACGGATTTATTCAATAGCACTCCAGATGGTGAATTTTTGACAAATTCTCCAATGTTAGCAGCCAATAAATATCAATTTAATTTATTTCAAAATTCTACCTACAAATATATATGTAGATCAAACTGATATTTGCCAGAAGGGAAGTGAGTGAGGAGATGGGTGAAAAGGTGAGGGAATACTGTCAATAATACTGTGATAACTTTGCATAGTGACGAATGGTTACTAGATTTGGTGTAATGATCACTTCATAAAGCATATAAATGCCAAATCATTATGTTTTACACCTGAAACTAATATAATATTGCTTGCCAACTATACTTAAATTTTTAAAGGAGTAGATATAAAGGAAAATTAGAATTATCACAAAAGAAAGTAATCTTTACTATTCATTTGGTACTCCATGGTAAGAAAATCAACATTTTCCAATCAACAATCAACACCTATAAGTTAATATACATTCTTAAATTAGAAGTCACACTGCCCACAACTCCCCTGAGATAAGCATCTGTACTTCCACAAATAGTTATGGCAATTCTCATTGGTATATTTCTATGAAAAAAATATCATATTGATTTTCCATAGTGTAATACAATCAGAAAAATGTACACACATTTATATTTCTTAAAAACTGGCCACACTTAAACCAATATTCTCATGATGGACTGATTTAGTTAGCAGGACCCTGATTTAGACCTATCATCATTCAGATACAAAATGAAAAATAATGTTAAAAATCTACCATAAATAATATATCAATATACCATATTTTAGTTTAAGAGAACTAAACTGAAACACTCAAGAATTGGAAAGAATAACTGTGTCAATTTCATGTCACATATAAATGTAGGAGAAACAGACAATTTAATTAATAAATAAATGTATATGCCCAACTAAAATTCACCATGTTTGTCACTGTACAATAAGATTACACTATAATTATTATTTAGGATTTCCTTTAATTTTCAAATATTCTATAATGTTTCAATTTAATATTCTAAAAAATATAATAAATATAGGCAAGTAAAGCTTTCAAATGAGCTATAAAGTTCACTGTATTGATTATGGAGGCAAAGATCCATGAAGTCCAAGAAATCTTGGACTATCACAAAGAAAGGCTAACTCTGGGCTATGGGTTGGGCCAGAGGTCATGACCCCTCACCACTTGCATTCCCACATTCAGTCGGCCCACTTCCTAATGGGAGGGCTCAAAGTACAAGCATGAATCAAATTATTTAAAACCCTGGGAAGAGAATCACATTATAACTGAGATCATTTCCCTAAGTGGGTGACAGGTACAAAGAAGATTTCTACAGGAATAATGAGTTCATTAATAAATTCTCAGTGCTGACCTATTGCCTGAAAGTCAGGAAAACCAGTGTTTCCAGGCAGAGGTTAAACACTAACCTCCAACATAAAATAACTGGGAAGCCAAACTGAAATCTATGAATCAAAGGGCCATGTGACAACAGCAAATCCTTATATATTGCATCCTAATAACTTAACGTACTGTATTTACTGGAATCTGATTCCAAGTTTAGATTTTTATACACAATTGATGATTTAATATCATCTTTTCCAAAGGATAAAAAAAAACACCAAATTAATGCCAATTAACTTTAAATACATTACAATTTCAAAAATGTTAAAACATAAAAAAACACTTGTTTTAAAAGCAAGAAAGTTAGAAAATCATAATATACCTACTCTTTTAGAGGCAAAGGTCACATCTAAGAAATATACTATAAACAGTTAAGAAAACAAGATGTTCCAGATAAAGGCAGATGTAGTTTAGTAAAACTTCTTTCACAACATTTTAGATCACAAGACATTATTTCCATTAAAAATACCTGTATGAACACCGATTAGGGAACCTCACAGATTTTTAAAAAGTGACGATTCATGAGGATTTTATCACCACCTATCTTACAAGAAAGTGTTATACATTTTAAATAAACTCTTTATTGTTCCTTGTCTGACTTAATAATTTAAAAACTCGCAGAGAATCTCTTATTTCATAAATATGAAAGCTTCATATTATCATATTATCCTACATCTAACTAAAGAACCACACATTACATAAGACTTGGGACATCTATACACACACACACACACACACACACACACCTACCTTTATGACAGGATAAATCCTGTCCAACCATTCTCATACTCCTTCTGGCTGAGTCTCAAAGAGAAAAGAAAAATGATTCACCATTTTTTACATATGATCCTTCTATCTGATCATATCACTCACTTCCATAGTTTCAGCAATGATAGGAGGACAATTCTGAAGTATACTGTTATTTGTATATGCATACAAAGAAGACATGCCTATTTGAGGCCTGAATCTCTCTATTAAGCTCAAGCTCAGATCCAACTGCCCATTGCATATCTACACCTGAATAATCTATGGCCATTTCAAATTCAGCACAACTAAAGTTAAGTGTGTCACTATCCCTGCCACAGTACAATCCCTGATGGCTGTAACCTGCTGCTTCTCCAGTGTTCTCTATCTTGGTTAGTAGAACACCACTTTCTACCCAGTCATCCAAGGTGCAAATCTAAGTCAACCTTCACCACTCCAGCATACACTCACACCATCTGGTCACCAAGTCCTACCTACCAAGTGTCTCTTGATTCTTCTATCCTCTTCTGTTTAACCCATTTCCTTACTTAATGGTGTCCTTGCCTATTTTCTGAACAATTAAAGTAAGGTTGCTAACTTGACTCAATGTCTAGTATTATTCTAAAGTCATTCACTAACTACCTTGCATACATAATATGTATAGTGTAACTACAATGTTTTAACCCCAAACCACAGCACATACGAGACAGAAACAGAAGCTAATCAGATAAGACACCAAGACAACAGCAATGAAGTGTCTAATTCAGTAGAATAATCTGTGAGGACAGAGACTGTGAGCTATTGTGGCTACATTCTACAAGGAAGAAACTGAAGTTGAAAAACACTTAAACCCACTGCTTCCAAAATAATATGAGTCTATGAAGAATGGTAATTTTCACATTTTATTTTACTTTAAATACAACAGCAAAGAGCAGAGTTGAATGCTATATCAATAAATATTCAAAATACAACAAAGCATGATTCGGGTTATCTCTGAAAAGTATTAGGTTGAACTAAATAAAATAACAAACTTTACAGAAAAAAGGCAGTCAAAGTCAGCAATTTCGTGTGTCTCAACCTAATTAAGGTAACTGGTCTCATCTTTCTTTAAGTTATTTTTCACTGTGTATTTACAAAAGACAAGTATTTCACAATTCTGCACATTGTGATTTCTCTTTTACCTGTAAGAAAGTATGTCCTCTGAAATATTACAGTAAGGGGAAAGCCTATGCAACAGTTGTTCCTTCATTATAGCCATGTTCTCTGTCAGTATTTTCACTGCTCTTTAAGTCTTCCACCTTTCTTCTCTGCTACAGAAACTACAAAAAAAAAAAAAAAAAAAGAATACAAAGCAAAGCTTTGCTCACACTACATATGAGCTCCAGATATGACCACATGAAGAACTGCAGACCATGTAATTACAATGAGGAAGTACTTCAGGAATTCCTTTATTTACTAATGCAGTTTTCCCCCTTGGTGTAGAGTGAGGCAAAAACTGCACTGCTCCTCATCTGTAAATTCTCCCTCTCCCCAGGTTCTATTTCCCACTTTATACTAGGAAATAAAGGTAAAATCTAGCTGGGCAGTTTATTCAAAGCAAATGACAGTTTGCAGATAACACACTGGGTTTGCAGCCTCTATTATTGACAGGAGAGAGGTTCATGTCATGTCAGGGGAAGCCTTCATTGTTAGCAAGACTTAGTTGTGTATATTTGACAACCAAGGAAAATTGCTATCACTTGAAATATACAGGTCAGTCATAAAAAGTAAATATAACATATTTCGGGTAAAAATCAGATAGAAATTATTGACTTTAAAGATAATGTCAAAAAAATTCCAAGTCTAAGAACTTGTCTTTAACTCTGGGGTCCCAAAAATGTCACCTCACACTGTGTTTAGATTTGACCAAATGACTAAAGATAACCAAATTAAAAAACAACAACAAAAAAAAAACACCCACATACACATGAATATATCAGGATATCATTATATTTTGATAAAAATTGTAAAAAGATACTAAATAAACCAGATGCTTATGCTGATTGATCAGCATCCTCTAAAGCCACATGGAAGTCAACTGTAATTAAAAGGCTGATTCATAATCATGCAAAATAAAGAGCTAGCTTCCTCATAGAAACAGAGGACTCTCTTCCTCACACTGCCCCATAAAGGTTTTTAAAATCTTTCTTCCTGAACTTTAGATTTGACACAGACTACCATCCTTTTATTAGCAAGACTCTTTCAGAGGTTACAGTATACATGCATCATTTAGGTCACAGCTGTCTTTCATTACATCCCAGTCCGGGTAAGATAAAATAGTCACTTTTTAATTAAATTCCAAAGGCCGTTTTAGGCTTATTTAGAAGTAAATATAAGACTATTCAAATTAGTCATGTGCATATGTATGGTTACCTGTATATATAAGAGTATTTACATATATATACCTTTATGTATTCATATACATTTTATACACACATACATTTACATACATGTGTAAGAGCATAAGGCAAGAGAAATAAATAAAAGGCATCCAAAAAGGGAAGAAAGAAGTCAAACTGTCATTTATTGTGGATGACATGATGCTGTATATAGAAATCCCCAAACACTACCAAAATCTACTGGAAACAATAAACAAATACAGTCAAGTTGCAGGATACAAAATCAATGTATAAAAATCCATTGCCTTCTTGAATACCAACAACAAAATTTCAGAAAAAGAAATGGAGAAAATTCCTTTTGCAATCGCAACCAAAAAAATAAAATACCTAGAAATAAACTTAAAGAATGTGAAAGACCCATATACTGAAAATTACAAAACATTATTAAAAGAGACTGAAAAGGACATGACAAAATGGAAAAGTATCCCATGTTCATGGATTGAAAGAATCAACATAGTCGAAATTGCCATTTTACCCAAAGCAATATACAGATTTAATGCAATCCTCATCAAAATCCCAATGTCATTTTTTAAAGTAATAGAATGAGAAAGCATCAGATTTGTATGGAATGATAAAAGACCCCAAAAAGCCAAAGCAATCCTGAAAGAAAAAAAAAAAAGAACAAGGCTGGAGGTATCATGCTACCTGACTTCAAAATATATTACAGAGCTATGATAAGCAAAACAGCATGGTATTGGCAGAGAAACAGATACATTGATCAATGGACCAGAATATAGAGCTCAGCTATAAAACCACACCTATCTGAACAGGTAATTTTCAACAAAGGAACCAGAAATGCACACTGGAGTAAAGATAGTCTCTTCAATAAATGTTGCTAGAAAAACTGGAAAGCCACCTGCAAACAAATAAAACTGGATTGCAGTTTGTCCCCATGTACAAAAACTAATTCAAAATGGATCAAAGACTTAGACATAAGACCCAAAACTATAAGTCATATAGAAAAAAATATAGGTATCAAACTTATGGGTCTGGGTGATAGAGAAAATTTTATGGACTTGACCCCAAAGGCAAGGGAGGTGAAAGTCTAAAATAAATGAATGGGACTGTAATCAAACTGAAGAGGTTCTGCACAGCAAAAAGAAATGAACAACAAAACAAACAGGAAGCCAACCAAATGGGAGATGATATTTGCATACAGTAGTTCTGACAAAGGCTTAATTTCCAAAATATATAAAGAACTCATAAAACTCAACACCAAATAAACAACCCAAGTGGGAAGAGGACCTGAAAATACACCTCTCCCAAAAGATATACAAACAGCCAATAGATATATGAAACGATGTTCAACCTCACTGGCAATCAAGGAAATTCAAATTGAAACTACAATGATATACCACCTTACTTCAGTTAGAGTGGCCATTATCAACAAGACAAGCAACAACAAGTGTTGGAGAGGTTGTGGAAAAAAGGAAACTCGCATTCACTGCTGATGGGAATGTAGACTGGTACAACCACTATGGAAAGCAGTGTATATGTAATAAAATTTTCCAAATCTCATTATAGAAGTTTTAATTATTGATCCTACCTTTAATTTCCTCAATTGATTTACTGTCTATATTTTCTCACATTACCCAGTGAATGAATTCCCTAAACCACTTCATGTGCAATAAATACTCTTTTCTGTCACATTACCAGCGACACTCTCAAACTTTTATGGTGAAGCTGCCTGCCATCTACTGCTAGTGAGAAGGGACAGGTTCCTGCCACGCTCTCCAAGTATAGTGGGTGACCATGAGAGACAGGTAGAGCTGACTGAAGAATCCCAGCCAAATCAGACCACATTTGGTTACAACTTCAGCACTGTTAGTGGGGGGAGGGACTAGCTTACCTGGGAAACCCCCACACTCTGCTCTAGTAACTCCTCCCTTCCCAGCAGCGAAATCTAAAGATCTATCTTTGGAGAAACACCAGGAGCCAAAAGAAGAGGAGGCAATATACCAATGCAAGGGGACATCTGGTTTAATTTCCTAAAAGTCCCTCTCCTCATAACCATACCTTGCCTCTGAACTCCAACCCTGCAGCTGGACACAAGCACCAAAGATGCTGCACTAGATCCAATCACCACACTCCCAGAGCATGTGAAAGACAAGGGTTTGTGCCATATCTTCTTAGTTCTTTGGACTGAACCTGCAAGGGGGAAGTAGCTAGTGGGCAGGACCCAGAGGAAGTGTATGTACACAACATACAGGACAGAGTGGTCACCCCCAAAGATATCAGTTCCTAATCCTGGGAACCTATAAATGTCACCTAATATGAAAAGGATGTTTGCAAATGTTACAAAGTAAAGCATCTAAAGACAGGAAGAATTACCAGGGTTATTTCTAGTCGCAATCACAAGTGTCCTTTGAACAGAGGCAGAGAAAGATGTGACAAACCCAAGGACAAAAGCCAGGAACCAAAGACTCAGGATTTAGAGGAACTAGGCCAGAGTTGATAACTCTCAGCAGCCACAGAGGATGTATAGCCCTACAGACACCTGGATCTAGGCCTAGTAATGCTGATGTTTGACCTCTGGTCTTCAAAACTGTGAGAAAATAAATTCCTGTTGTTCTAAACTACCAAGTAAGTGGTAATCAGATACAGCAGCCACAAGAAGCTAACACAGCATATTCTGTATTTTGCCCAGAATATTTATAAGGCATATTCTAAACTGAAGTTCTATAAAAAGTATTACAAAGTATACTTTTTATTAGTATTATATTAGTATTTTATTAGTATTAGTATTATAACAAAGTAAAGCGCATGTGCACACACACACACACACACACACACTCAGTCCTTAAAAACATCCTGGGCATATATAAGTATAGAATTCCCTTTAATTCAATGCTCAGGATATCATAAAAGTACTTTTTTAAAGCCTTCACATTCTACTTTTTTTTTTTTCATTTTTATTTTAAAACTAGGGGCCTGGTGCATGAAATTCGTGCACTGGGGGGGGGGGGAGTTCCCTCAGTCCAGCCTGCCCCCTCTCACATATTGGGAGCCTTCAGGGGGTGTCCTACTGACGGCTTAGGCCAGCTCCCTGATCCCCTTGGGTAGTCGGCCTAAGCCACAGTCTGGCCTCCCTTTGTGGGAGGCAACCAGGCTAATCAGGGGAAGCCACCAACCCCATCACCCCACTGCTGCAGCCACTGCCAGTCACCACAGTCACCAAGGTGTTTTCATCAAGACAGACTCCAGTCCCTTCATCATGAAAAAATGACAACTTTCTTTAGGCATTTTCAAGATGTGTCTTTCATAGCATATGACATTTCTTTCTTTCATTCTTTCTTTTTTATCCTCACCTGAGGATGTGTTTCCATTGATTTTTAGTGAATGTGGAAGAGAAGGGAAAGACAGAGAGAAACATCAAAGTGAGAGGAAGACTTTGATTGGTTGCCTCCTGCATATGCCCTGACCTAGGCCCCAGCCAGGGAGGATCCTGCAACCTAGGTACATATCCTTGGTCAGAATTGAACCCTGACCCTGCAGTCAGCAGGCCCAGACATTATGCACTGAGCCAAACCGGCTAGGGCAGGATATGACATTTCTTAGCCCTCCAGCAGTGGACCTTCATTTTTTTTCTCCAGGACTGTGGTGGGAAAACCCTAGATCACCTTTAGGGATTCTTATTACCCAAGTTACTAAGAATATTACCAGTGGCACACAGGGAGATTAGCCAATGAGCAGTAAGAAAAGGTGTTTCCTCTGTAGTTCACTCTGATCACCAGCTCCATCTCTGCCCCTCCAATCCCAGCTCCACCCCTGCCAGGCCTGTAATCTCTGGCTGAGGCTGAAGGCCTGGGCAGGGGACCCCAAACCCTTC
>PVJC01022541.1:0-27223 GCA_004026665.1 Murina feae
GATCAGTTGGCGGTGGATGGTGTGGGGTTGGGCAGGCGGGATCAGCGGGTGGTGTGGTGATGGGTGGTGTGAGGGTGAGGAGCAAGATCAGCCGGGTGGTTCGTGGTGTAGGGGTGGGGTGGCAGGTGATGTGTGTGGGGTGGGTGGGGCGAGATGTGCGGGTGGCAGGTGGCAGGTGGCAGGTTGTGCGGGCACAGGCTGGGCTGAGGGACCCCCGAGTGCACAAATTTTTGTGCACCGGGCCCCTAGTATTTCAATAATTACATTAAATACAAATGGTGTAAGTACAATAATTAAAGGACAAAGACTGGCAGAGTTGAATCTAAAGCATGACCCAACTATATTTTGTCTACAGGAAATTCATTTCAATATTGTGATATAGGTAGCTTGAAAGTAGAAGAATGAATAGAGATTTGTCATGTAAACATTACTCGTACCAATTACCTCAAAGTGGATCTTAGCTCTTAAGTGAAAGAGATAAAACTTATAAAATTCTTAGAAAACACTATAAGAGTAAATCTTTGTGGCCTAGGCAATGGTTTCTTAAGTATGACACCAATAGCAAGACAACAAAACAAAAAAATAGATACATTGGATTTTACAAAAAATAAAAACTTTTTTGCTTCAGAAAACATCATTAGGAAAATGAAAATATAATGGACATATGGGAGAAATATTTGAAAATTGTGTATGTGATAAGGTATATTTATTCAGAACACATAAAGGACTTTTACAACTCAATAAATAACCCAACTTAAAATGGGCAAAGGATGTGAATAAACATTTCTCTACATAAGAGATGCCATTGGCCAATAAACATACTTAGGGATATCGAACATGATCAGTCATCAGAAAAATTCAAGTTAAATCCACAGTGAGCTGCCATTTCACACTCCATAAAGCAGCTAAGTAAAAAGACAGCCAATAACAAATGTTAGTGAGGATGCAGAGGATGGGAATTCTCATACATAACTGGTGAGATTGTAAAACGGAACACCTACTTTGGAAACAATTTGGCAGTTTTTGATTCTTTAAAATGTTAAAGATACAGTTCTAAATCTATATATATACTCAAGAGAAATGAAGGCATATGTCTACACAAAAACATATACTTTAGTGTTCATGGTGGTATTATTCATAAAACCCAAAATGGGGCAAACAAACACTTAACAACTGATGGGTAGATAAATAAAATGTGGTGTCCCCATATAATGGAATATTATTCGGCCATAAAAAGGAATGAAATACTGATGCATGCTACAATATTAAAAAAACAACATTGTGCTAAGTGAAAGGATTCAGTAACAAAAAGACACGTATGATTTTATTTATGTGAAATGTCTAGAATAGACACATCCATAGAGACAGAGAGTAGGTTCATGTTGCCGGGGTTTGGATGCAGGAAGAGATGGATATGAAGCTTCTTTTTGGTGACAAAAATTTACTGCTAGTAGTAGTGGTGATGGTTGTACCACTCTGTGGTTATACTAAAATCACTGAGTTATACGACATAAAAATTAATTTTATGGTATCTGAATTATATACTAATAAAGCTGTTATTTAAAAAGTATAAATAAGAAAAACAAATCAAGAGTGGTTATATTAATATCAGACAGAGAAGACAATGTGTGTGATAAAAGTTCAAATCTACCAATATGGGAAGCTGGCACGGCCATGGCATACTCAGCCCAGGGTGCTTTATGTGCTGCGCCAGCTCAGCCAGGTTGAGGGACCCTGAGAGGGGCCAGTGAAGGATGGAGAAAAGACAGACAGGAGAATAAAGCTGGGTCTGGGTGGGGCACTGCTTTCGAATGGAGAGACAGCACCAACGTCCACAAGCCATGTCTTTATTTTATAGTAGCTGCCGCAAGGCAAAGTAGGGGCGTGATCAAGATGTTTAGAACATTCTTGTTGGTTTCAACCCTACTCAACTACATGCACTTGAGCTATATCACTCAGGCACGTGGGGCCACATGTTCGGACCACAGGTTCAAGCTTACAGCTATAGCTGTTGGCTAATTGTGTTGGGAAGGCTCTGCCCTCCAGCTGGGATTTGCATGTGGCAATGAGAGGACTGTGCTCTCTCAACAGCCCATGGCTTGAACCTGTCCAAGACACTGTAGCAGCACCCCATACGCCAAGAAGGCATAGTTATTCTAAATGTGCACGACTAAACAACAGTCACAAAACATGTGAAGCAAAAGCTTACAAAACAGAAAGAATAAAGGCAGAAACACAACCACAGCTGGAGACTTCAACATTCTCTCCTCTCAGCAACTGACAGAACAACGGAAAATCAGCAAGGTATGTCACAACACCAAATGCCATCAGGTCTAAGCAACACATACAGAATACTCTTCCCAACCACAGCAGAATAACATTCTTTTCCAGCATTCACAGAACATACACCAACATATACATCATCTGACCCATAAAACAAACTTCAACAAATTTAAAAGAACCCAAATCTTATAGAGTGCATACTCGAGCTAGAAATAAGAGACAGAAAGATAACAGGGAAATTTCTAAACACTTAGAAATTAAACAATGGGCTTCTAAATAACTCACAGTATTAGAAAAGATGAAAAACTCCAAATCAGTAATCCAGTGGTCCATCTTAGAAAACTGAAAAGAAGAGTAATTAAACTCAAAGTGAGAAAAAGAAAGGAAATAATAAATATAATCATCGAAATTAATAAATTTAAAAACAGAAAACAGCAGATAAAATCAATGAAATAATGAAAATGTCTTTCATTAGCTGAATTATTAAACAAAATGTGCATTCATATCATAGAACACCAATCAGCAACAGAAAGGATAAATGTGACTCCTTGCATAATGACTGCGGGACCTCTCTGTACTATCTTTGCAGATTCCTGTGAATTTATAATTATTTCAATGTTATTTCTATAATCATTTAAAGAAAATATGCCAGATGAATTTCTTTTTACCATTTTAAGACATGTATGTTTATTATTTACAACTAGAGGCTGGTGCAGGAAATTTGTGCACTCAGGGGGGTGGGGGTGGGGAGAGGAGGGCGTCCCCTCGGCCCAACCTGCACCCTCTCACAGTTGGACATCCTTAGCACTGCCATGGAGGTGGGAGAGACTCCTGCCACCACAGCTGAGCTCCCTGGCCAGGCTTCTGGCTGAGTGGCACTCCCCTTGTGGGAGTGCACTGACCACCAAGGGGCAGTTCCTGTGTTGAGCATCTGCCCCCTGGTGATCAGTGTGCATCACAGTGGCCAGTCATTCCACAGTTTGGTTGATTTGCATATTAGTCTTTTATTATATAGGCTATAGGATGCCCACTTATGAATATTTTGATTTGAGTACTTTTTCAAAAACAAAGAAAGTATCAGAAAGCCTGTTTTTAAGTTCTGGTTTATCCACATTTCAACTTTGTGACATTGAAAAGGTGAATTCTCCTCTGTGAGACTTTCAACTGCATTGAAAGGAGTTGTACTTGGCAGACTTTGTGTTCTCCAGTGTGCTATGAGCAAGGAGACCAGCCGCTTATGCTGAGAAAGACTTAGTGCTGCATTGCTACGATCCACACACAGTGAGTTCTCAAAACCGCTCGCTGGTTTTAACTGGAGTGAATCATAGACCGAGGCCGTGTGTATATTAAGGGATGTACAATATGTTTATGTTGTAGAATGTCTCCAATTAGAATAAGATTTGCCAACTCTTGTGCAGGGTTCAGTAAGTGAGGCTGCCTTTATGGAACATGAAAATCTTGAGTGAATTCTGCCAACGGGAGGATGCTTATGTAGCCCAATTAGATACAGCTAGACCATGTATAGTGGATGTTGTTGGTCCTCATTCTATGAAGGCTCGCTCATTTCCCTCCTGCTATGAGTGTTGTTAATGACTGACACTTACCTTCTTCAGCTGAGAATTCTCAACAAAGAAGGCTATTCTCAGCTGGAAGGTTAGTTCCAGCATTGGGAGCTGCCATAGTAAGTGCCTACACACAGTATAAACTGGTCCCCATGCTTTGAAGTGGGACCAACTCTGGTGCAAACTGCCTCAGAAAGTCCTGGGGGGCCAAGCTGAAGCCCGGCTCCATTTGCAACCATGGCTTTGCCTAGCCTTCCCCTGCCCCCTCTCCCTGCCTCCCTTTCTCCTGTGACCTTTCTCAACCAATAACAGGCTCCTAAATCCCGGTCTCAGAATCTGCTCAATTCGTTTCTACAGGGGCCCTGAAGTGGGATGAATTTGAAAACAGATTAGGAATGGAATTAGGGTTGCCAGAAAGAAATGGGATGCCCAGCTAAATTTAAGTTTCAGAGAAACAACACATTTTGGGGCAGGGGTAAGTATATCCAAATTATTGCATGGGACATATTTATACTTTAAAAAGGTATTCAGATTTCTGAAATTCAAATTGAAGTGGCCACTCTTCTCTGCTAAGTCTGGCAAACTGTTATGGAGGGATTGGGGTGGACTGAACCCTCCAGTGTGGTGGTCAGAGGAGCAGCTGAGGTGTTTCAAGCATGGTAGGTGCAGAATCCAGGCATCTCCTCAGACCTCTGAATCTGCATCTGTACTTTCACGAGATCCCCCAGGTGATGCACATGTGCATTTGAGAAACAACGGACTTTGGAGGGGACTCCGGGGTTTGGGAGCACAGGGTCCATCTGAGGGCAACTGGTGCAGCTCCAGCCACTGTGGCCTTTGCTGGACTGTGAGTCCGTATTCAAAAGAATCCAACAGTCTTTATTTTTATCTAAAACCTTCTCAATTTACCGTAAATCCTTTGTGAGTCAAATAAAACAGAAATATGGACTAAACCTAATTCGGGGGCCACCTATTTTGCTCCCACTGATCTAGAACAATTCCTCTGGAGGTTTTTGAATGTAGAATCTATCGACATAACGTGATTGCGTGAAGATGGCTGAACCGTAGGAGCCTGTTGAGCCAAAAGTAAATGTAAGTGTGAATGTGCATGTGTGCATGTGCATGTTGTGAATGTGGGCAGCAGTTTGTGTACATGTGTGAATGTGTACAGCTGTGTGTTTGCACATGTGCATGTATGTTTGCATGCATGGGCACGTGAGTGTGAATGCGTTTGTTTGCATGTGTGTGTTTATATGTAGTTGCAATGAGATACTCATATGTCACTTTTCCTCTCGTCTCTTAAAGGCTGCTGACAATCGTAGGCAGGAGTGTTAATGGTTTCTGAAGTGTCTGTCCTTCTTGTCCTGTCCCGGGATGTGCTCAGAGCCAGTGTCTCACAGCAGAAATCAGGTTCCTTCGCCAGAAGAGCTATAGTTTCAGGTGCAGAGTGACTTGTAAGTAGGGGTTGCCTCACATGTGAAGGAAGGTGCCTCCAATAAATGCACGAGGAATTCTCCCTCCCATCGCATCCTTGGCTTGCTTCTCTCAACAGGTCTTACATCCACTCCGCCTGAGCTACAGACACAAGACGACTCTCAAACCCACTCTTTCAGGGGGACAGCTGATTAAGTCCAAGCTACATTTCTGATTCTTCTCCCATTTGCTCTAAAAGCCCAGCGTTTTCCAGTATCACTCTGTTACTCTGTTATGTTGCATGTGGTGAAAGATACAGGCACCCACAAATTCATAGGCTTACGTGCATGCATGTGTGTAGCTGTATGTCAAAGCCAGCAAAACTCCAGTGGATGGCCCATCGAGGTCCTATCATCATGTCACATCACATCTGGATGGCTGGTGTCATCCCTTCAATGTGGGGCAGGTGATATTTTCTTATGGAAAGACCTTCCTGTTATGCTTTCTTGTCATTCATGGACTGATGGCCATATATGAAAGGAAATCACCAGGACCAACTATGGCATATAATAAACCAGAATGACAGGAAGGCTTAGCCATAGAGGAACCAACAGACACAACCCCAGAATGATCTTATATAAAACTTGGACACCTTGGGGTCTTGGGCCTTTAAAGTCTCTTGAACATTTTTAAGTAGAAATAAACTGACTTTAAAAAAATTACAGGTCAAAATCTTCCCTGTGCCTTAATCTCAATGGAATAAACTGATATATTTGACTGGATGAATTATATTTGGCAATACTTGTCTCTGGTTTACAGAAAAAAAATATTCCATTCACTTATATTTTAGCCATGCTTAGAAAAATTGCCATTAAATTAACCCTAATTATAAAAAGACACTACCTCTAAACATGGCTTTTATTTATTAACTAGGGGCTTGGTGCACAAAATTCATGCACTCAGGGGGGAGGGTTCCTTGGCCAATCCTGCCCCCCTTTCACATATTGGGAACCCTCAGGGGGTGTCCTACTGATGGCTTAGGCCTGCTCCCTGATCCCCTTGGGGAGCGGGCCTAGGTCACAGTCTGGCCTCCCTTTGTGGGAGGTGACCAGGCTAATCAGGGGAAGCCACCTGCCCCATCACGCCATTGCTGCAGCCACTGCCAGTCACCACAGCCACCAAGATGTTTTCATCAACACGGACTCCAGTCCCTTCACCATGAAGAAATGACAACTTTCTTTAAACATTTTCAAGATGTGTCTTTCATAGGATATGACATTTCTTTCTTTCTTTCTTTTTTTATCCTCACCTGAGGATATGTTTCCATTGATTTTTAGAGAATGTGGAAGAGAAGGGAAAAACAGAGACAAACATCAAAGTGAGAAGAACACTTTGATTGATTGCCTCTTTCATATGCACTGACCTGGGCCCTGGCCAGGGAGGAGCCTGCAACCTAGGTACATGCCCTTGGTCAAAATTGAACCCAGACCCTGTAGTCAGCAGGCTGAGGCATTATGCACTGAGCCAAACCAGCTAGGGCAGGATATGACATTTCTTAGACCTCCAGCAGTGGACCTTCATTTTTTTTTTTTTTTTTTTTTTTTTTTTTTTGTCCAGGAGTATGGTGGAAAAACCCTAGATCACCATTAAGGATTCTTATTACCCAAGTTACTAAGAATAATACCAGTGGCATACAGGGAGCTTAGCCAATGAGCGTTAAGAAAAGGTGTTTCTTCTGTAGTTCACTCTGATCACCGGCTCCACCCCTGCTCAGGCCTGTAACTTCTGGCCTAGGATGCAGGCCTGGGCAGATGACCCAAAGCACCTCTGATCACCAGCTTCACAGAGCCCAGGCCTCTGTGATCACCAGCTCTGATCCTGCCACCACCATTGCTGGCTCTGCCCTTGCCCCACTGGCAGCATCTGTCCAAGGCTGTAGGCCTGGGCAGGGCACCCCCAAACTGCTCCAAATGCCAGCTTCACAGAGCCCAGGCCTCTGCAATCATCAGCTCTGATCCTGCCCCCGCCATCACTGGCTCTGCCCTTGCCCCACTAGCAGCCTCTGGCCAAGGCTGCAGGCCTGGGCAGGAGACTCCCAGACCCCTGCTTTGCCGGTTTCACTGGTGCCCAGAGCCCTTTGATCCAAGGCTTCACCCCTGCCCCTCTGATTGCTGGCTCTGTGGAGCCCAGGCCCCTGTGATCTCTGGCCTTGCCCCTGCCCAGGCCTGAGGCCTCTGATCCAGTCCTTAAGCCTATGTAGGGCACCCTCATACCTCTCTGATCACCAGCTCTGCCCCTGCCCCCTCCAATCACTGGCTCCACACTTGCCCATGCCTGAGGCCTCTGACCTGGGCAGGGGACCCCCATCTTCCTCTGATTGCATATTCTGCCCTTTGGGCCCCCCACCTCCCCCGCCACATGCCTGGCTAACAGGCCTGACCACTTCAGTTGTGGGGCTGAGCCAGAATGGGTGCCGCTATCCTGTGGCTCTGGGGATGGCCATCTTGTGGTTCTGGGCGCCGCCATCTTGTATCCATAGGGGTGGCCTTCTTTGTGATGGAGTGATGCCTAATTTGCATATTACTCTTTTATTAGCTAGGATTTATTTATTTTTAAATATTTTTATTTATTTCAGAGAGGAAGGGAGAAACATCAATGATGAGAGAGAATCATTGATTGGCTGCCTCCTGCATGCCCCCTACTGGGAATCGAGCCAGCACCCCAGGCATGTGCCCTTTATTGGAATCAAACCTAGGAGCCTTCAGTTCCCAGGATGACACTCATTGAGTCAAACCAGCTAGGGCTAAACATAGCTTTTAGATATATTTCTTCAAAATCAGCTATTTTGTATTTAAATTTTACATTAAAATTCTATTATATCCCCTAATATGTTCATGTGTGTATGTTTTTAAGTTCCAAATCACATGGAATAAAAGTTTTACTTTTGGCAAAAATGTAGTTTAGTAAATGTAGTGATAGTTTATCAACTATTTTTATACTTGCTTTCCAATTTCTCTTTGAGTAATAAATAATAATAAAAATAATAAAATGACTAAAAAAGGTTAAAATGGGACATTATAAAATATTTTGTCCACTTAAAGTATACATTTGTCCACAAACTCTTTTTTCCTCACATGTTGTTGTGGGAGTTTCCTCAGCTCTCCCTCGTAGCCTGGTTCATGGGTGATATCAGCAATGCCTGCCAAGGACTCAGTCATGTGGGCTGGCCTGCTATCCTGGCCTTGTTCAGTGAATGCACATGAATGGCTGGAATCAGCCTACATGCTCTTTGGCAACAAATGTGGTGCTGGGGTTGCCTTCACCGCTCCAAGGGCCTCCCATCACTGAGGTGCCCAAACGAGATGCCAACACTTCTGAAAGGGGGGTTGCTTGCTTCCAGAGAAAAATGTGGCTTACCCACTCACAAATGGAAAATATAGAGATGCTTAGAGGAGCTTTATGATGTACTATGTGAGCATGTCTGTTCTTTGCTTCCCTGTCATGGGAATTAGAAATAATTGAGTATATGTCTAAGGTTGGGAGGAAAGGAGGTCTGTGCTCCCCAAACTTGAAAATACCTTGAGAGTCATTTTTCCTCTGGAATTTACCTGCATCTCTGCAATTTTTTCAGCTTAATTCATCGAAGCAGAATTGTAATAAGTTCATATATTCATACAATTACTGACGGAGGAGTTACTGAGTAGCTATGACAGTCACCAAGATGGGCGTCGACTCTGTCTTCATGACACTGGCCTTTCCATGAGGAACTGGACAAAGAACAAGGTCAAACAACACTGGTGAATTTTGATAAGTTCAACAAAATAAGTTGCTGAACAGTACAAGAATGATTTCAGGGATCACAAGGGCGAAAGGCTTGCCCAAGGAGAGCTGCTTTAGCTGAGCTGTAGGAGTGAGGAGGCTGGGAGACCAGGCATGGACATGGAAGGCCTTGAGGTGATCGAGTGGTCGGGTGGTCTGGTGGCGAGCGTCTCAGCTCCAGGGAACAGGGTTAGATTGCAGCAGATACTGGTTTCCAAGGCCCTGGGAGTCATACTTTGGATTTACTCCACATGCAAGAAGCTATGGAAGATTTTAAACTGGGTCAACATGATGTGAAGCCAAGGGCAAAGATGTCTTCAAAAATCCTTTTATTTTTAGGAGACCATGCAAGGAAGGATGGTGCCCTGGGCCAGGAGAGAGCTGAGAGAACCGGCATGTTGGAAGAGAGAACTGCAGAGACCTTGTTGGTTTGGCAGTAGGAGGAAAGGTGGAGGGAGGAAGCCACAGTGCCTCCTCTGTGTCTGGTTTGAGTGTTTGAGTGGATCTCGGAGGCTTCTGCAAACATGGACCAAACCACTTTCACATTCATATCTGCATGGGGGACATGACAGTTATTCTCATGTGTCAGTGTTTCCAGTGATATTAAGCACACAGCATGAGCATTTGCCTTTTGTCTCATGCTTAGCTGTTTTTTTAATTACATCATAAGTGTAGATTTCTGCAGTTGCATGATACTTTGTACAGGTAACATTGTACCAGCTGGGTTAAAAAATGAGCAAAAGACCTATTTTTAAAAGCATTTTTTTTGCATATATCCAGTGGATGTGACACTAACCTTTATCATCTATAATAATAAAAATGTAATATGCAAATAGACCAAATGACCAAACAATAGAATGACTATCCAGATGACCTTCCAGACGACCATGAAATGACACCCACTGGTGCCAGGCCAGCCAAGTCAGGTGCAATGCGATTGGTCGGGGGCCCAGCCTTCACCCTATGATCACCCAGCAGAGGGAGGCCCAGGCCACCAGCCAGCAGGGCAATTGATCAATCAAGGGTTCCAAAGAGAAAGTCCCAGGCCACTGACTGGCGGGCTACAGTGGGCAGGGCCTCCCTCTGTGGGGCATGATTGATTGCATGATTGCCCTGCAGAGGGAGGCACAGGCCACCAGCTGGCAGGGTAATCAATCAATCGGGGGGCTCCATGATCACCCCAAAGAGGGAGGTCCAGGCCACCAACTAGTGGCCCGCAGTGGGTGGGCAGGGCCTCTCTCTGTGGGGGTGATACATTGCGGAGCCCTGGCTGGGTGGGCAGGGCCCACCTGTTAGGGGCGATCACTCATGGGGATCCCAGACTCTGAGAAGGCACAGGCCGGGCTGAGGAACTCCTCCTCCCCGCCGCCCCCCCTCCCCCCCAGTGCATGAATTTTGTGCACCAGGCCTCTAGTAGAAAAATAAGCACAGAGCTGGTGCAAAGCTTGCTTTCAAGTGCCCATTGAGTTGTCCACAAGCCTCCTGAAGAGCAGGGGGGAGCAGGAAGCCTCAGATGTACTGGTAACAATATACGGTAGATCTGCTTTATACAGCTCAGCAGAGAACCATCACTGTCGAGAAAATGCATCCAATTTCTTGAATGTCTAAACTCAGAGAATACTTTCCTGCTAAGATTCCTATCAAGTCTTGCTGATTATGTTTCATAAAAGCAAATTCCACCACAGTGGGCTTTTAAAAAGACCAATTTTCTGCTTCTGTTGTCTATGTGAGACATTCAGGAATTAATGAAAAAAGCAATGCCTGTCTGATCTGCAGGCATCACAGTCTTATTTCTGCATAAATTCTCACAGGTCAAGTCAAAAAACAGCACAGGGTCAAAATCTCATCTAGTCACCTAGATTAAAAGCTAACTTCTCTAAAGCACACCCTCCAGTGAAGCTTCCATGCACATACGTGGCCGGGGCTGTAGTCTCTCCCTTTATTAGGCGGGCATGTCGCGAACTGGAGCAGAACGGCTGCTCTGACTCTAACGACATGCGCTCTCAGGGAAATCCATCCACTCACCCACGTCAGTGGGAGCAGCTCTGAGTGTGGCTGTCACAGGCCCTGGTGTGGTAGCTCAACGTGACAGTGATGGTCTGATCTAGGTTTAATCTTTTTCCTTCACACGAGATTAAAAGTCACTTGATATCCATTTCTCCATAGTGTGGACAATGAATCCAACTGGGCTCAGTCCACATCAAAGTACCGTCTCCCTCTTGGAGATGGGCTCCATTCTCCTAGATATGCAAGGTCATTATTACCCCTGGTGATGGGGAATTCATTCCAAGAAAGCCGATTTTCTAAAAAATAATGTTTACCTGCAGGTAAGCAGCCGAACAAAAGGAATCAACGATATCTTTTCCCTCAGATGAGCTGCGAGCTGGTGAGCAGGCCTGTCCCTTGCCGCCTGTGACTGTCCCTCATTGCCCATGAGTGTCCTTCGCTGTCTGTGACTATCCCTCACCACTTCTATGACTGTGCCTCACCACCTGTGACTGTCCCTCGCTGCCTGTGACTGTCCCTCACAGACTGTGACTGTCTCTTGTCACCTGTGACTGTCCCTCACCACCTTGGACTGTCCCTCGCCACCTGTGACTGTCTCTCACCACCTGTGACTGTCCCTCACTGCCTGCGACTACCCCTCACTGTGACAGGCTAAAGGCATCACTGTGTGTGGGCATTTGGTTTGTTGGCTGTTGAAGCATGATGGCTGCCTTTGAAAGGAAATGGCTTTCCCAAAACTTTCATAGGCTCTCAGGATGTGTCAATAAAAAGAAAGAAAATAGAAACAGGTAGAATTTGGACATAAATAAAAAGAACCTTCACTCAAGAACTGTTTATGAAAATGATAGTACAATGTGCTCATCTTCAGGTGGCAGATCACAGATGAGAAATGTGGGAGCCTGTGATGTTGAAGTGTCAATTATGTGGCAGCTTCCCCTGCAGAGCTGGGCCTGCAGTTTCTGTTGCAGTCAGCAAGCACAGGGCCTCTTGTCTGCCCTGTGGACAGGGGACAGCCCCGAGCATTGTGGAGTGTGGGAAACTGGTGCCTTGTATTCCTCTCCATCAAGTACTTGCACATTTACCCATACTTACACTTACAGTTCTACTTTTATACTTATACTTACACTTATTCTTACAGTTATAATTTTATACTTATACTTACACTTATATTTGGGGCCAAATTTGTGTCAATGATAGTCAGCATACCCATCAGAATGTTCTGGAACACCACTTTAGAATGACAGGGAGGGAGCTGGGAAGCGAGCGCTTGCCATCCTTTGTCGCAGCATTTCTGGTTTGCTTTCTGAACCACATCATGGGCATTATTTCACAACTGGAATGGTTTCCCAACAAGTTCCCAGAGCTGTGCAAACAAGGACATACGTCCTCACTAGTGAAGATGGAGAGTGGCCTTGAGGAGAGTTTTGAAGAGTGGTTGTGAATATGTAGGATGGTGCCTTGTGCTTCGAAAGGTGCCTGTCCTCTTGCCTCCCCTGACAGAGTGGGCACGGTCACTCCTCCTTCCTGCTAAGGTCACAGCTGCCGCTTTGGAAAACGAGGTGCCCTGAGCACTTCTTTCCAGGCCTTCTTACTGGAAAGACATTGAGGCAGATAGTGAGGGGAGGGGTCCAGCTTCACAAAGCTTGGTCACCCAGCTCTCCTTGCCCAGCTGGCCCTCAGGACTTGGTGGGAACAGGCCAGTCCACTAGCCCTGGGCAGCAGAGTTCATCAAATTCAGCTGCTGGCTGCTATTACAAGCCCCTCAGTGATTTGTGAGGGTCTCTCTTGGCTCCTATTTTGATAGCCCGATGTTTCCAGGATGCAACCAAGCAGTCAGGCCAAAGGGTTTCTCACATCTTCAGGATGCGCCCTCCATTTCCTCAGCTCCCTTCTGTCCCAACAGGGTTGAGATGTCACTCTAAGCCATTCCAACAGAGCACTTGGGAAAGGTGTGCAGCTTTGCCTGACTCTTATTATTGTACAATAATCTGAAAGCCCAACTTGTTGGAAGTCTTTGCACTCCAGAAACTTGCTCTGAGGAGAAACATGTTAGCTAACCAATGGCCATTTCCATCTCTTGGTTCTGGCTCTGATGTTAGCGATCGCAACAGGGCGGGTATGAACCTGAGAATGTCCTGTCGCCTGGCCCCTCCAATGGAAAGCATCAAGCAAGGAGCTGCGGGGGAGTAATGCCAGATAGCAGGTTGCTTTTCAGGAAAGAATGCTTCTTGACTTTTCTAGGTAGCAAGCACCTTCTCAACCTTAGAGAAGAGGCGTTTAGTTTACTTTATAAAGTGTGAAAATATCTAAGGGAATTAAGAAATCAAACACACAAATGAGGGCATATGAGAGGAGATTAAGATACCAATTTGAATTGTTCCTTAAAGGATTCAGACTTGCTCTCCTCATGAAGTATAAAAAGTTCATTCAATTTAACATGGCAAACACCTCTGAGATGACAGATTAGAGTGGAATATTTGTAATGCAGTGACTGTGTGATTAATGAAAACTCATGTCTACTTCCCAATGAACAGTTGCCGTGAGCTTTATGCACTTAGCCAATCAGACAGATTATTCTTTATATATGTGTTTTATGTAAATATAACCTAAATATATCATATCAATTTTGCTTTATATATATTTTATGTAAACACAAATAAATACTTTTTATATATGTACACTTATATTTACTTCATAAAATTATATTTTTGGTTTCATTTTCTTTTGCTATTCTTTTGGCAAATACTGGTTAAATGGCAACTTCTAAACCATGGATAGTACATGTGACCAGTTGCCTCTCTTCATAACTGTAATGAAGTAGAGTACTGAGCCAGAGCTATGCTGCAGCTTCCAGTTCATTTCTGGGGCAATGATGGGCTGAGCAGCACAGAGCCTGTGGCTTTCATACCACGAGCCTGATGAGACCTCTGGGGACATGCGCTACACTGATAGCAAGTATACTTTATCAAACTTTTATTGAACTTATTGGGATAACATTGGTAAATACAATTATATGGCTTTCAGGGATACAAATCTCTAATACATCATCTGTATATTATGTGTTCACCAACCAAAATCAAGTCTCTTTTTAGCACCATTTATCCCCCCTTTTCCCTCTTCTACCTCCCTCACCCCCTTTCCCTCTTGTAATCACCATGCTGTTGTTTGTGTCTGAGTTTTTGTTTGCTTTTGCTTAATGCCTTACCTTTTTCACTCGGTCCCTGACCCCCTTCCCTCTGACAGCTATCAGAGCAAATTTCCTTCTGTTTAGTAATATTAAACAAGCCTTGATGTTGGGTTCCATCCCACTCAAGCCCAGGGAAGCATATTTCCATCATTCGATTCCCACAGAGGTCTGGGAATGTTTCCATAGCCTAAGCACAAGGCAAGGAAATATTTTTCAAATTTAGTGCAAACTTCTCATAGAGAAGTAGGATCTGGGTTATCAAGTGGGAGAAATTATAAAATAAATAAATAAGCAAAAATTAGTTTTTTACATCACATTTTACTTAACATACACATGCGTACACACATGCACACATGCACACACATACACACATGCACACATACACACACAATTAAATAATTGTGATAAGGACCAGAAAGGAAAGCAACAATCTTGTGGTAAAAGACAACTGTGCCCACCTATGGTTGGCGCCAGGGTAGGTTCCTAAGAGAAGATGACCTTCCAGAGACGTGGAGCTGGTAGAAGCCAGCCATGCTGAGAGCCCTAGAGGAAGGAACAGCAAATGCAAAGTCCTGGGCTGTATTTGCAGAACATTCGTGAGCTTGTGGCTTCCTGAGTGAGGGGGAGTGCAGGATAGAGGGGAAATAGAAATGGAAAAGGAGGGAATCCCCTCCACTAGCTGGTCTTATCCAGGTTAGGCTGTTAATCTGATAGCTCTCCAACAAAACTTTACTCTTACATTTACTTAATGATGTCATATTGTTGTTGGTGTTTTTTCATTTGCTGATGCTATTCCTTTGGCAAATATCGTTAAATAGCAACTTCTAAACCATCGATAATATATGTGACCAGTTGCCTCTCTTCATAAATATAATTAACCAGTAAAAGTTTTTCTTTAAGTATAAAAAGTAAAGAGAAGTTTATTGTGTTCATTCTCAAAGAAAACAAACCATCTTTATATATAAAAGCCTAAGCGACTATGATGACCAGACGACTGGACAATTGGCCAGTAGCTATGACACACACTGACCACCAGGAGACAGACACTGAATGCAGAAGCTGACCCCTGGTGATCAGTGCACTCCCACAACCAACCTCCCATGGCCAGCCAACCACCTGTGGCTGGCCAACCTCCTGCAGTCCCTTCTCCTGACCAGCCAGCCCTGATTGGCCCCAATCACTGGCCAGGCTGCAGGGGGGACCCCACTGTGCATGAATTCATGCACTGGGCCTCTAGCCTATATATATAAAAGCCTAAGCAACCCTTACAACCAAAACAACCTGTCAACCAGTCACTATTGACACACACTGACCAGGGGCAGATGCTCAATGTGGGAGCTGTCCCCTAGTGGTCAGTGCATTCCCACAGCCAATCTCCCACATCTGGCCAACATCTTGTGGCCTCTCCCCCAAGCTGGCTGGACCCTATTGGTCCTGATTGGGGGAGCCGGCTGGCCAACATTCTGTGGTTCCTTCTCCCGGCTGGCTCACCAACCTCCCAGAATCCCTCCTCTGGCTGGCCCACTGATAGGCCTCGATCACGGGCCAGGCCGAGGGATCCCACCTATGTATGACAAATTCATGCACTGGGCCTCTAATAATGAACAAATCATTCTACCACCATTGACATAGGCTCCATCAAAGAATAAAGATCTCATCGTTATAAAAACACCCCAAATTTTCTAATCACTGTCACTGCACTTATGAAAGTATCTTATACTTAGGAGAAATAATCTAAGACACATGCTGGCACCCTGAGTAATCTTGGGTCAAATTACAAACTATAAACTAGTTTATGCTATTTGGCACCATGAAAATAGCCCTTCACTGAACTGTACCTTAATATGACAATAATTCCATGGCCCTTATAAGGGACATTTGTAAACACAGCTAATCCCTGTGCAAATGGCCAATAAGCCTATGATAAATCACCACCTAACAGTAATTAAAGAAGTACAAATTAAAAGAATAAATTAAAAATATAAGAAGATATTCAACTTTGCTAATAATTAAAGAAACTAACTCAAAACAATATTATTTTTTTTACCTATCAGATGAGCAAAAGTTTAAGATTTGGTATTATTCAATACTGGTAAAAATCTGAAGAATGTGTGTTTTCAAATACTCTTGTGGAAAGCGTATGTTGGTATGACATATTTCAAATTGATATGTAATTAAAATATAATATATTCATTTGAGATACACAACATAATGATTTAATATATGCCTATACTGCAAAATGATCACTGCAATAAATCTAGGAAACATTCATCACCATACATAGTTTACTTTTCATTTTCTTATAATAAGAATTTTAGCTTTTCCACCATTGTGTATGATGTCAGCAGTGGGCTTCTTATCTATAACCTTTTATTATTATGTTGAGGTGCATTCTTATTTTGTTGAGTTTTTTTAAATCATAAATAGATATTGAATTTTGTTAAACACTTTTTCTGCATCTATTGAGATGGTCATATGAATTTTATTTTTATTTTGTTAATATAGTTTATCATATTGATTGATGTGCAAATGTTGAACATCCTTGCATTTCTGAAATAAGTCCCACTTGCTCATGGTGTATGATCCTTTTATGGCATTGTGGAACTCAGTTTATTAACATTTTGTTGAAGATTTTTTATCTATGTTCATTAGGAATATTGGCCTGTAATAACCTTTTCTTATATGTTCTTGTCTGGTTTTGGTATCAGGGTAATATTAGCATCTTAAAACTGGTTTAGAAGTGTTCCTCCTATTTTTTGGAAGAGTTTGAGTTGAATATGTCTTGTTTTGTTTTGTTTGTGTTTTGTTTGTTTTTTTGAAATTTTAGTAGAATTCATCAGTGAAATCATCTGGTCCTGGATTCTTATTCATTGGGAGGTTTTGATGACTAATTCAATCTCTTTACTAATAATCAGTCTGAATAGATTTTTTATTTCTTTATTGCTCAATTTTGGTTGGTTGCACATTTTTAAAAATGTACTCATTTTTTTCTATGTTCTCTAATTTGTTGGCTCATTGTAGTTTCCTAAGATCCAAATATTTCTGTTATCAGTTGTAATTCTCCTTTTTAATTTGTAATTTAATTTGAGTTTTCACCTTTTCTTAGTTTAAACAAAGGTTGGTCAATTTTATTTATCTTTATTAAAAAATCAGCTCTTAATTTTATTGATCTTTTATTTTCCTTTTAGTCTCTGTTTCATTCATTTATGCTCTGTTCTTTATTTCCTTCTTTCTACTGACTATGGGCTTAGTTTTTTCTTGTTTCTACTTATCTGAGGTATAAAGTTAGGCTGTTTATTTAAAAACTTTCTTTTTATTAATGTAGGTATTTATCACCATGAACTTTCCTCTTAGAACTGCTTTGGCTGATCTTGGCTGATGCTATTCTTTTGGAAAATATCTAATCTAATAAAAGAGTAATATGCAGATTGACTGTCACTCCAAGACACCTAAGCCATGTCTCCCAGCCAATCAGAGTGGATGTACGCAAATTAACCCAGCCAAGATGGAGACCGGCAGCCACGGAGCTAGAGTAAACAGGAGGCTTCTGCTGCAACTGCCTGACTAGGCCAGTGGGCCTCTGCTCAAGCAACAATGTTTCAATTATAGAATCCACGGAGCTGAAGCAAACAGGAAGCTTCGTTGCCTGCCTAGGCCTCTGCTCGAGGTAATGAAGTTTCAATTATAGAAGATAAATAAACCCCAGAAACCTGATTCCAGCCAGCCTCGCTGGGACGTTGGGTCAATGGGAGCTGTGGGCAGCCTGAAAATAGCCCTCAACCCCTCACCCAGGCTGGCCACATCCCCATGGGGTGAGGGTCCCCACTAAGGGGCTTGGCCAGCCTGAAAATAGCCATCAGCCCCTCACCCAGGCTGGCCAGGCACACCAGCAGGTGGACATCCCCTGAGGAGTCCCAGACTGTGAGAGGACACAGGCCAAGCTGAGGGACCTTCCCAAGTGCACAAATTTTTGTGCACTGGGCCCCTAGTATATACATAAAACATTTTACATTTATGTCTTTTCAGATAATAATGAATTAAATTTGAATGTGTACAAAAGCTGTACACTTTTACACTCCTCCTCACACATTTTATGTTTTTGATGTCACAATTTTAACCTTGTCTATTCTTTAACAAACTCTTGTAGTTATAGTTATTTTCAATACTTCTGTCTTGTTTATACCAGAGTTATAAGTGATTTACTCCCCCCATTATAATATTAGAGTATTCTGAATTTAACTATATGCTTACCTTTACCAGTGAGTTTTTTGAGGGAGAAGATCCACCCAACAATATCTGCAATTTTCTTATTTGACTAGGTGACTTGGCTACCTCTAGCTGCAAAGGAATCGGAGGGAGTAATTTTAACTGGGAACATAGCATAGTTGCCTAAAAAAATGAGGAAGTTGTTAGTAAAAACAAAGGAGAGAGTGAGTATTTGATACGCAATGAACAATGTCTACCATCCTACGAAAATGTGGCTCTGATATTTGAAGTGGTTTAATCTGGTTGATCAGCTCATGGACACATCTTTGTGGTTTATTAATTTTTTCTTCTCTTATTAAGCACAGATGAAGAGAGAGTGGATATTTTATAGAGCTTTCCTATGGCTGCCTTACTCTGTTTCATGCCTTGTTTCCCTCATTAAGTTGATACAGTTATTCAGCATAAAAGACTTTCTGAGCACATCATATCAGAAGATGGTGTTGCCAGCCTACCACCTGGCATTATCATATTGAGATTTCTGTCTTCTAGACATGGAAGTGAATTGTTAGTAAGCTATCCATACTCTCATTTCTCTGGGACTTTTGGGTGAGTTTTAGACATCTTAGAGAGCATGAACTAAGTGTAAAATAGAAACGGGAAAAGTTAACTGAACTAAACTTATCACCATCTGATATATTATCTATAAAGAGACCATTGGAAAATGTACTTCTGATCATGTTAATTCCATATGCCATGATAGTTTTATGCATCCCACACCTCTGATAGCATAAAACTCACACCTTAGCATGACATTTAATGACCTCTGTAATTTGACTACTTCCTATTTCCCCATCAACTAGTCCTCAACCTTGCCTTATAGTCTCAAGTAGCATAAAGTTACCTCCCCTTCCTTGTATTTATCATGCTGTTTTTCACTACTCTGCGTTTGTTTTTGCTATGACCTCTTTAAAGAGTGCCTTCCCCCACTTTTCCACCTATCTCTTACTCATTTTTTAAGTCATTGGTTCTCAAGTAGGGTGATTCTCCCCATCTCTAACCAAGGGACATTAGGAAATGTTTTGCGACATATATGGCTATCCCAACTGAGGAGAGGGTGCTACTGCATCCAGTGGATGGAGGCCAGGATACTGATGAACACCCTACAATTCACAGGTCATCCTGCTACAACAAAGAGTTATCCATCCCAAAATGTTAATGCTGAGCTAAAGCAAACTGCTTTAAGTGTTGTCTCCTCCAGAAAAATTTCTTTCTGATATTTCCAAGAATGGCTTAGGTACCTTCCTTAATGTTGTCATAATACTACTGGGAACTTCTGAAGAACCCAAAGCTCTGGTGATTAAGAGCTTGGGCTTTGGAGTCAGTATCTCTGATTTTGACTTCAATTCCTTTAGCAAGACACTGAGCCTTGGTTTCTTAACTGCAATGTTGGTATCTAGTTCATGGCATTACATTGAGGATCAAATGTGTAATGTGCTTGGTACAGCTCTGCACTCAGTCTGCAGTAGCTGCTCTTCTGCTGCTTTTGTTGTCTTTGTGCTTATCATTACTTATTACACTACTTCCAGGACCAGAGATGGATTTACCAAGAAGCCAGCAAAGCTTAAATTTCAGGGCCTCGTTTTTCTTGGGCCCTTCCAATGCCCTGTACCTAATTCTGTATTCAGCATTTTACGTTATTGTCTTAAAGGACACCCCCACCTCCATTCTTCATCCCATTGTATAAGCTCCAGGCCATGCAGAACTTAGACCCCTACCCAGTCCCTATCCTGGTCAGGGCCTACTATAAAACCTTGATATTTGAGACACAGTCAATATTTACCAGTGACAGTGTACTACCTAGGACCATAGCCTCTTCATCAAGCTGCCAACTAGCTTGAAGTGAAATGTGCTTATTGTTGTTGTCTGTTTTTATTTTGTTTGCTTGTTTTTAAATCCTTCAGTTTTAACTCCCATTGCTGTCTCCTTGTTGGTAGGATCCTCTAGAAGGTGTTTCACTGATCATTCAGAATCAATAGCACCCTCTCCTTTTGTTCTCTCTTTCCAGTTGAGGAGTCACCATTTGTTACAAGGATAATGAGGGAAGAAAGTGTGCTATCGATGATTATTTACTGGAGGGAATTCTGATGTAACTGCAACAGCAAAGCTGTTTCCATGGGGACTGTCTGGGTCTTGGAAAGGTTTGTTGGCATAAACTTCAAGCTATTATTGTGTTTACTATATAGTTATCTGACTGGCATATCTGCTCCCTCCCCAGCCTCAGCTTACTCTAATATTTTACTGTATGTTTCCAATAATAAATACGTGTGTGTGTGTGTGTGTGTGTGTGTGTGTGTGTGTGTGTGTGTGTCTGGCTTCCAGCCTTCCCAGGGACAAGGTTGATATGACAGGAAGAAAAGAGCTGGACAGGTCAATAGACAATACCCCAGGAGGGTGGAGTAATTCTCTGAGCTGGCACTGAAAACTGCAGGAGGCATTTGAATTCCGACCACAAGAAGTCCAGTGACAGACACCTAATAAAAATGGAAAGGTTATAATAGGAAAAGGATTGCAAGAAAATTAAACTCTGGGGTTAGCAAAATTCAAATAAAAATGGAAAGAAAAATACAAATATCAAACTTTTCTCACTATATAACTGATTATTCAAGGAGGATGACTTACATGTTTCCTTCCCTAATAAGATCTCTCCTCTTTATCTGATTGCATCCATCCTCCAGAGTAGAAATCGCACAGGTCTTCACTGAGAAACATAAGCAGCACCTCTGCCGCCACTGGTTCCCACCAGGGACTGCTACTTTCTTGGTGCTTATTCTGGTTGGAATGGGGGAACAGCAACACTTTCTCATGTTGATTTAAGGAAAAGTACAGGCTGCAGGTGAAAGGAGTGTGTCACCACTGGAGAAATTCTTGTCTGCTTGTTTCTGAGCCCCAACTTTTTGGTTTGTAAAATGAGGTTAATAATATTTACCCATGAGATTTTTGAAAGTACAAATGAGGTGAGACATGGGAGAGATTTATATTATGGTACTTTCTCCTCAGAGACTCTTTTCCATGGGCCCTTGATTTTTAACCAACCAGAAGGACATGCCAGTGGCTTCCACAGTGATGTCTCTACTCCAGGCCTTTACTAAGCTCTAGACTAGAATATTGTATGTTTCTAGAACATCTCCAATTTGGCCTTCTCCAAGGCACCTTAAATGCACACACATATGCTGCACTACTCACCTTTCCTCAAAAATCTTCTCCTTTTCTAATATTCTTCAGCTCATGAATGGCATCACCACTTATTTGAACAAAATGTCAATTTTCCAAGCTTTAGTGACTTCATTTTTCTTTGTATAGACTTAAAGCACTCTGAATTTAGTCCTAGGTTTTCTTTTGTCTATGAAGAGAGAAATGTAAAAGAAAGTCAGAGATTAATTTTATAGAGCACAGATTCATTAATAAAGTACTTTAGTAACTGAAATCAAGGGTTGATTGCTTGCCGTCACCAAAAACCAAACTCATGAGACAGGTACTGATGCAAAAGGAAACAGGTTTATTCAAGTGCTGGTTGCCTGAGCAGAGGGGTACTCTCACCCCAAAGCCCATCTTAGAATCTCAGTGCAGGCAGTGGTTTTATAGGGAGATTGTGGGAAGAGGGGGACCAAAGAATTTGGGTGATATGTAGTTTCACATGTCAGCTTCCGTGTGGATTCACTGTCACCTATATGTGTGCCAGTGTCTAGTGTTTTCTTTTCTATCTGTGGGTTTTATTGCTGATACCTGGGGACAGGATGATGCAGGCCGGGCCAACCATTGGCATCTGCTCTGCTACACTCCTGTGGTGAAGGCTGGCAAAAAGTGGAATTGGCACAGCCACTGCCTATAATATGCTTAAATATAAAATGATTAATATTTTAGACTATACATTTTATTAGTATATTCTTATTTTTAAATCTTGGTGAGTTATTTAATTAAATGTGAGATGCCTTTTTATACCATATACCCTGTTACACTTTGTGTGTAAACCAGTTCAGCACATGGAGTTAACCAGTGATACTGTTCCCTGAAGAGCTAACCTGCATGGATGGAACTAGTTCTGAGGAAAAGCATCCTGTGAATAGGAGATACTGTGTGTGAATTAGACAAGCTTTCATTTTATTTTTGTTTCCATAAAAAGTCAAAGGAACATTCAACCAACTTTAGAGGAAGAAAAAAGGAAGAAAGAAAGTAGAGTCGAAATGCTATTTTCTTGTCTTCAAACACACATTCTATTTATCAGAAAAAAACAATATAAGTCCTAAAAATGCTGGGTATTGCCTTTTAATTTCTAGTCAATAACATCACTCAAGTAATATTGTGCAGGCTGTTAAAGAATATGAAACTAGCTTGAGAGAATGTTCAATTATGTTTACAACTTGATTTGATTGCTCATATTTCTACATTCACAAATGCTACTGATCTCTGATTTAGCAGAATTTCTGTTGCAATTCTAATGCAGAAACTTTTTAAAAGGCAGTGGATAGCATCACACAATCTGAGGCTTACTGGGATTTTGAGATTATCTAGTTGATAATCTTAATTTTCAGAAGAAACTGGGATCAAGTGGTATAACTTACCTAGTTTTATACACAGTGTCAGAACTGAATCTAGAAGCAAGGCTTTGCGATTCTCTCCTTAGATTCTTCCCTCTGGTATCAGTACTCTCTACTTATTCTGCTTTAAACATTTATTAACCCTAAAGTTCACTGAGAAATTTGTTTTGTTAATTTCTTTTTTTAGAATATATTTTATTGATTTTTTACAGAGAGGAAGGGAGAGAGATAGGGAGTTAGAATCATCGACGAGAGAGAAACATCGATCAGCTGCCTCCTGCACACCTCCTACTGGGGATGTGCCTGTAACCAAGGCACATGCTCTTGACCAGAATTGAGCCTGGGACCTTTCAGTCCGCAGGCCAATGCTCTATCCACTGAGCCAAACCAGTCAGGGTTGTTAGTTTCTTTTCTGCATGTTTTATGACACTCTCATTACAATAAAAATAAGATGAAACTTTGGCACAAAACTCAGGGAAGTAAATGTGGTGTCTTGACCATTTTCTTCCCAGATTATGCTCTCCCCATGTTCCCTGACCCCCTCTTCACCTGCCATTCTGAATCTCCCTTGACATTGATCATTTTACCAGTTGTTGTCAATTTTTCCTTAATAGTCTTTTGACTTCATTACCAAAATAATCTATTATTAAAATATTTTTATCCTTACTTGTTTACATCTAAACATTATTCTTTCATTTAAAGTTGAATCCAATAATCTAACTATATTTTAAAACTCTTGATAACTGGAATCTTAACCATCTTTTAATGGACTTGAATTAATTATTAACATAACAGATTAGTTGCCTTGAGATAAACTGCTTTGTTTTTAAAAATAATGTGTATGGGTGCATAGCCTGATGTTTCCTGCATATTAAAATTCAGAGGGCATACAGCAGATTTCAGCTTTGGTTAGCTTCTTTGCAGATCCCACATATTATAGTACCCTCACATTCAGTGCATGGATAAAAAACCATTAGCATTCAGATGTGAGGTGTATTTCTCTACATGTATCACACAGCAACACAAGAGCTCACAGACTGGTGTTGCATCTGCATCAGGAAGTACCACTGATCAAACGGTGATAGATGTAGTGAGGACAAATGCACATTTCTTCATGTTAAACAGCATGTTTATTTCCCCCTCCCTCACATAAAGTATGTACTAGGCATGCATACACCAAAGCAAACCCGGGCATACAGGTACATGCTCGAATTGAAGTCCCTGACTGCTGAGCATCCCTACAGGCCTGAAAATTAGATGTCTCCTCTCGGAGAGACCATGTGGCCCCTGGCCCCTGCACTGGCTTCAAAAGGAGACATTTATCTCAATCAGAACTTCTGAGGGTCAATACTTTATCAGAGTTGTTGGGAAGGGAGATTCTTTCTTGGAGTAATAAGAATATAAATTTTTATAAGCCTACAACTTGCAGTTTTTAAAATTTATAATTATACTAGAGGCCCAGTGCACAAAAATTTGTGCACTCAGTGGGGAGGGGTCCCTCAGCCCGGCCTGTGCCCTCTCACAGTCTGGGACCCCTCAGGGAATGTCCACCTGCTGGCAGTCAGACATCCCTCTGGCAGTCCGGGAGCCCTCAGGGGATGTCCACTTGCCAGCAGGGAGCAGGCCTAAGCTGCAGTTGGACAGCCTTAGCACTTCTGAGGAGGCAGGAGAGTTTCCCGCCATCACCGCTGTGCTGGCAGCTGGCAGCCTGGCTTGTGGCTGAGCAGAGCTCCCTCTGTGGGAGCAAACTGACCACCAGAGGGCAGTTCCTGCATTGAGCATCTGCCCCCTGGTGGTCAATGTGTGTCATAGTGACCAGTCATTCCCAGTGGTTCTGCTGTTAGGTTCAATTTGCATATTACCCTTTTATTATATAGGATAATTCTTACAAAGAACTTTAAATGAAATAACCCATTTACTGATAGATCAGACATGGAAATGACACAATATTATGTTGGTTAAGATGTCTTATGATGCCAAAAAGTCCTCAGTTCTAGGTCTCTCTTTTATTTTATTTTCTTTGGGAGGTAAAGTCAGTAATGGCTTTTGGCTTTATATTACAAAATATAGAGTAGACCATCCTCAACTTCCATTGACTAATTCAAATAGTTCCCACTATCCCTCTGCCCAGCTGTGGTGTGCTATCAAGGCTGATGGCAACAAGAAGACTATTTGTGTTGCAATATTTATAACACCAGGAGTCCCCTTTTCTTGGGTTTCTTTTTCTTCTTTGCATTTATTCTTCCCTACTGCTGATATAGCCTTACCTGAATTTCGTTCCCCTACTGTTCTTATTTCTGCATGTTATTTGTCTGGTTTCACATGGCCCAGCCTTGACACACCACAGCATTCCACTCAAACCTACCAGAGGCTATGAGAGTTATGTTCCATAAATTGTGTCAGAATAATTAGAATTCTTGGAAAGGAAGGGTCTTCTTCCATCCATTGAACTTGAAGTTGGGCAGATGTTAGCCTGGCACAGCTGGTGGGAAGCAGGCAGTGCTGGCCTGCCCAGAGCCGCTAGGCTCTCACACTTCTGTGCTAGGAGACCCAAGGGTTTCCACCTGCAAGCCACTGTGTCTCTTTGCCTAAGGGCTTTCCTTCTGCCACAACAGCCAATCCCTTCAGCGGTCACGTGCATGGGATGGGCAGCAGGGGCTCCCAGGCACATGCTCCCAGGGCTGCTTCCTAGCAGGGACTGATGTGAGAGTTGGTGGATCACCCCAGCACCCTCTTCCCTTGTCTGACAAATCTCTAAATTGTGGACTTGAATTTTCAATTTCCAGCTCTAATTTGCTATCTGCCTTTGGATGAACATATATGTGTATATATACACACATGTATACGCATATCTAAATGTATTTGCATGAATATATATGTATACATGTATAGGCATATACATAAATATTCATACAAAAATGTGCAATTTATGTTATTTTTATATTGTTCATAATTTGTCTATTGTTTTATAATGATATATATCTGTGACTTAGGTGGGGGGAGTATTTTTTTTTTTAGTACCTTTTCTGGTTTGTTGGTAGAACTCTGTTCTAATTAGTTTAATAAAATTACCCAATTTTAATTGCAGAGCTAATACTGAACTAATATCTGCTCACACAGCGACATCATTTCTACAGCTGGCATGCCTTTTCTGGTGTTAGTTCTGATGGTCCATGTACAGGTGTGGCCTCTTGAAGCTGCGTCAGCATCATGGCTGTCTGCTCACACCCACGACTCAGATTCTAGTCTCACCTGCTCCCAGAATAGTCCTGCCAGACAAGGCCCAAGACAGTCAGGATGGGTAGGAAAGGGAAGGTGAAGAAAGGGACTCTTGATGGACTGGAGGCAGGATAGTTTTTAGAGACATTAGCAAGTTGGAGTTCTCTTATCTTCTCCTTCATTCTGAAGAATCGGCCCCCCTTTCTCTTTGCTGTTGGATTTTTGCAGAGCTAAAGATGAAATCTTGGGATCTCTGTTTCTGTCACCTGGTGTAAATACCTCTGCTTACTGAATTGACTTATGCACAGGGAGAGGGAGGCTCAGGCAGGAACGCATGTGTGGTGGTGCGTCTATTGGCAGAGAAACAGGAAGGTGTCTGATTTCCACAGTGCAATAGCACAGGCCAAGGCAGGCCCTGCCCAGTTTCCATCAGTAAGTCTTCCCGATGCCAGGACACACTGGTCTCCGCAACTGGAGGAAGGAAGGTTTGAGTGCATCAGTTTGATTTAGGAAGGTACATATTTTTACTTAAAATGAATGGTTTTCAAATAAGGAAATATCTGTAGTTAGGAGAGAAATAAGTGGGGAAAGTAGGAAGTAGATGTTTTTTACTCACTTGAATTTTGAGATCAAAGAACCATATCTCGACACAGAGAGGAAGCTCATGAGAAACAGCCACTGTTTGTGTGGTGAGAGCATCATCCCTGGGCCGAGGTTGCCCTCTCATGAGGAATCCTGAGGTGGCCACGTGTGGGAGACCAGGACTCTGTGGGAGAGAGGTCACGTGTGGGAGACCAGGGCTCTGTAAGAGGCGAGGCCACGTGTGGGAGACCAGGACTCTGTGGGAGAGAGGTCACGTGTGGGAGACCAGGACTCTGTAAGAGGCGAGGCCACGTGTGGGAGACCAGGACTCTGTGGGAGAGAGGTCACGT
>PVJC01022542.1:0-27245 GCA_004026665.1 Murina feae
TCCTTCAGCATTATTTATAACTAGAGGCCTGGTGCACAAAAATTTGTGCACTTTGCGTGGGGGGGTCCCTCAGCCCGTCCTGTGCTCTCTCGCAGTCTGGGACCCCTCAGGGAATGTCCACATGTTGGTGTGCCTGGCCAGCCTGGGTGAGGGTCAGAGGGCCATTTCAGGCTGCCCACAGCCCCTTCAGCGTTCGGATCCCTACTGGGGTGCCTGGCTGGAAGCAGGTATCTGGAATTTATTTATCTTCTATAATTGAAACTTTGTAGCCTTCAGTAGAGCTCAGGGCCCACAGTGCCCTGGCTTCCTCCATTGCCCATTGCCCAGGGCAACTCCAGCTCTGTGGCTGCCATTTTAGTTGAGTTAATGGGTGGGTGGTGAGTGTGGCTTGTGGGTGTAATGGAGTGATACCTAATTTGCATATTACTCTTTTATTAGATTAGATAGTCTCTTCTTCTAGTTATTTTGGAAAACTTAAATAAGGCATAGCCAATTTTTATAAATTTCACATTATGTTTTATTGTTTTGCTCCAAAACTAAGGTCTCCACATGTCATCTTTTTTAAAAAAATATATTTTATTGATTTTTTACAGAGAGGAAGGGAGAGGGATAGAGAGTTAGAAACATCTATAAGAGAGAAACATCAGTCAGCTGCCTCCTGCACACTCCCTACTCGGTATGTGCCCGCAACCAAGATCCATGCCCTTGATGGGAATCGAACCTGGGACTCTTGAGTCTGCAGGCCAATGCTCTATCCATTGAGCCAAATCAGTCAGGGCTACATGTCATCTTTGATCAACAGCACAGCCTCTAGCGTCAACAAGACTCAAATTCAAGTTCTGGCTCTGCCACTTCCTGGTACCGGCTGGATGAGGATGGCCAAGTTTCGTAGCCTCTCTGAACCACAGGTTACTCATCTGTGAAATGGAGATAATGAAGCCACTAAATCGTAGGTCAGATTCGAGGAATAGTCTAGACAATGTATGATGGGTGTTTAATATAATTAGTAGCAGATTAAAAATGACTCCACAATAGAAGCTGCTATTAGTGTTATCAACCTTAGCAATGTTGATCATTATGAAAGGAAAGTTGCCAATTTTGGGAAACATCCCGCACTCGAAGTTTCTCTTGCTAAGGAAATTCCTGGGTATTTCCTACGAGTCTAATACATTGGCGTCTCTTCTATATAACTCAAGGTGAAATGTGTATTCATCTGTTTTTATGGAAACCACCTCGTAGTTATGATACTGGAAGCAGTAGGTGTGTTGCAGCAGAAATAGATTGCGCGATCAGAAGAAAACGGAGAAATGAACCTCCACTGTGCTTAGTTATGGAAATTAAAATTTTCTTGTCTCTAACTTGTGAGCAGGTGATATTTTTCAGCCTCTTATGATTACTGCGTAATGAAAAGAGTGTGATTCTTTGGCAGATACCTGTGGCTGACAAATGTTTCTTAATGAGGTCAACGGGAACATCTCTTATTTGTCAGAAACTACTGTGGGCTCATACGTGATTGGGACAAGGACTTAGAAAGGTGACAGCCACGTCCAACACGAAGCCCACAGTGTAATGAATAACAGTTCCAGGACCCTGCAACTGTGTTTGCTTTTCGTCCTCCTGTTTGCTTTGTTCACCTCAGACAGAGGGAGGATCCACATTTGTAATATCACCTAATCCTGCTGTCGGACATTAAACATTTATTTTAAACATTAAAACTGCTGAGCTTGTGAGTTTATGACCCAGAGATCATCTTATTTATTTATTTTCAAATTTTAATTTCTTCATGTTGAAATTGCCAAATCCACTGAATCGAAAGAAAATGACATCCGGAAGCTGTGGCTTTTCATGAAGTGTAACAGAACGCAGGCATCCGGGGAGCCCGGGAGGGGCCGCTCGCTGGCGGTGCTGGTTGGAAGGGCAGGGCCCACGTGTACACACTTGTTACTGAATGCGATATGGTCTGCTTATGTCTGGAGGATGGTTTTTAAAATATCCTTGGGTTTTGAGAACCCAGAGCAATGTATTCATAACCCATGGCTCATCGGTTTTATCGTGGCTCTCATTTTGTAGAGAGAGAATGGTTTTGCATTTGCGATGAATTAGCTGTTTATTTTCCCAACTGTCCCATTTCATTACAGTGATACGGTTTACCCACCTCATAGTAAACATCTTTCCCCCCAACTCCTAGGCAGGTCTTAGCTTAGACTACAGGGCTTTATTGTCAGTGTTGGTGTGTAGACATGAAACAGTATAGCCATTGCATGGAGGAGGACTTGATTCCTGGGATTTATAAGTGTCTTGTCTGTGAAATTATGACTGTGGGCTCTGCCCCCCGCCTCTCTCTTTTAATGAATAAAATGGAGAACTGTTGTGAAGGTACCATAAGCTACTGAAAAAAACACTCCATCATTGTTCCTGACGGAAATTATTTGGTGCCCGTGGCCTTAGAAATAAAGTTCTTTTTCTTACTAGAGGCAGCTAAGTACAATGACACTTGGCAGATACCTCGCCAAGTGTGCACACTGAAGGTTTCTCTGTGTGGTGTTACTGCTTAGCTGCTCCGTATCCCAGGGCAAGCCAGTTTGCCGTTCTTTTCCCAAGACTGTTATATATGAAAATACAAACATCATTGGATTTTGATGCATCTTCTAGGATGTTGAGAGGCAGTGAAGAGAGACAGGTACAAGCTATATGAAAGATGATTTTCTCAACACTTTGTTCAGATAAATGCACTGTAAATGGAACATACTATAGGATATTGGCAAGAAGGGCATTAGGGTCTCTGGATGCAGGGAATTATAATGTGTGACTCTGTCGTGTTATTTTATTTTGTCCTCACATGAGCTATTGCAGGAATGCACAAGCTAACACATCAGTTATGAAAGAGCCCAAATGAGGGCGTACGGATGGATGGGTCTCAATAGCCGATAGTTGACAGGGCTGAGAGTCCTGAACGGTGATTTCAATTGACTTGTTGCATCTCTCATGCAAACAAGGATTCGACAGCTGCCAAAAGCAGATTGCTCTCTAGACTCTCCAGGGGTCTATGTGACCAGCGTGTATTTAGAGAGGTGATTACAAATATTAATGGGCTCTGAGAACCACAAATCAGAAAGCCTGTGCTTCTGACACCTCATTGCTCCTAGGGTCAAATTCAGGAAAATTGGATTCTTAACAATTGCATGTATTTATTTTTTTTCTCATAAGTATAGTTTCTACCTTGAGTAAAACTATTAGGATGGAAAAGGAAAAGTTAGCACAACACATATACTAGTACTAGAGCTTGATTTAGTAGTCTATTTTGTTGTTGTTTATTTGCTAACTTTGTGATCATACCTGTCTTAAAGGAAACTCTAATTATTGCCCTATTGACATTTCTGTCTCTTTAAATACATAGAAACAAAACTACCTCCACCTTTGCTGAGTTATATATTCATCTCTTAATGCATGCACTGTTTCCTTCCTGTGGTATTCAAATTTTGCACGATGCTAAAGTCAGTGAGAAACATTTATTGCTCTTAGAGAGGGAAGGGTTAAACAAAGAACCACCCACACTGGGTGGGATGTTTGGGAGGCATGTGATGGGTCCTGGTTAAAGAGCTAATATAGGTTAGCTCTCTTCATGGCCTCTCAAAATCCTAGAAGATGCATCAAAATCTAATGATGTTTATATTTTCACTAGAGGCCCAGTGCACAAAAATTTATGCACTCAGGGTGGGGGAGTCCCTCTGCCCAGTCTGTGCCCTCTTACAGTCTGGGACCCCTTGAGGGATGTCCACCTTCTGGCTTAGGCATGCTCCCCAGGTGATCGGGCCTAAGATGGCAGTCAGACATGCCTCTGGCAGCCCGGGAGCCCTCAGGGGAGGTCCACTTGCCAGCGGGGAGCAGGCCTAAACTGCAGTCAGACATCCTTAGCACTGCTGAGGAGGCAGGAGAGGCTCCCACCACCACCGCTATACTGGCAGGCTTCTGGCTTGTGGCTGAGCAGAGCTCCCCCTGTGGGAGTGCCCTGACCACTAGGGGCATCTCCTGCATTGAGCATCTGCCCCCTAGTGGTGAGTACATGTCCTGGTGACCAGTCATTCCCAGTCATTCTGCTGTTAGGGTCAATTTGCATATTACCCTTTTATTATATAGGATTATACAGGATAGAGGCCTGGTGCAAGGGTGGGGGCCAGCTGGTTTGCCCTGAAGGGTGTCCTGGATCAGGGTGGGGTTCCCACTGGGGTGCCTGGCCATCATAGGTGAGGGGCTGATGGCTGTTTGCAGGCTGCCCACAGCTCCCATTGATCCAATGTCCCAGTGAGACTGGCTGGAATCAGATTTCTGGGGTTTATTTATCTTCTATAATTGAAACTTTGTTGCCTTGAGCAGAAGGTCACAGCTTGCCTAAGCAGGCAGTTACCAATCCATCACTGGTGAAATGAAGCCTCCTGTTTGCTTCAGCTCTGTGGCTTCTGTAATTGAAACTTTGTTGCCTTGAGCAGAAGCCCAGCCAGCCTAGGCAGGCAGTTTCCTCCATCGCTGGTGCAATGGAATCCTCCTGTTTGCTCTAGCTCTGTGGCTACTGGCCACCATCTTGGCTGGGTTAATTTGCATACAGCTGCTCTGATTGGCTGGTGGGCATGGCTTAAGTGTAATGGAGTGAGGGTCAATTTGCATATTACTCTTTTATTAGATTAGATGTATAACAATCTTGGGAGAAGAACGGCAAATTGCCTTGCCCTAGGAAATGCAGAGAAACCTTTAGTGTGCACACTTGTGAGGTATCTGCCAAGTGTCACTGTACTTATCTGCCTCTAGTAAGAAAAAGAACTTTATTTCTAAGGCCACGAGCACCAAATAATTTCTGTCAGGAACAATTATGGAGTGTTTTTTCAGTAGCTTATGGTATCTTCAGAACAGCTCTCCATTTTATTCATATGAGTCAATTCTTCTCAGTTAGAAACATAGATGTCAGACCTGGCATGGCCCAAGCCTCTCACCTGGTAGAAGAAGAAAGTAATATCTAGTAAAAAGAAGAGGATCTATTGCCCAAGGACCATGCAGTCAGGATGGGATCAGCAAGAATAGGACTTAGTTTTCTTGGCTTTCTATGTTCTGTAAATGCCTTCTACTATTTACTTAAAAGCTGAGTAACTGAGCTGGTGTAGTTCAGTGGTTGAGCATCAACTTATGAACCAGGAGCTCGCATGCCCAGGTTGCAGGTTCCATCCCCATGGAGGGCCTGCAGGAGGCAACCAATCAATGATTCTGTCCCATCATTGATGTTTTCCTCTCTCTCTCTTTCTCCTTTCCTCTCTGAAATCAATAAAAATATATATTTTAAAATGTCAAGTAAATCCTTATTTTGAAATGATTCAATGAAGTTTTCCATAAACATTCTTTTGCAGATTGCTTAAGATACTTTAAAAAAAAGAATGTTACACCTGATTCTTGTACAGGGCATTGGGCAGTGTTCTCAACTAGAGATGCTTCTGCTTGTCCCCCATCTCCCGACTCTGGGGGCCATGGTAATGCCTGGAGACATTTTTTATTGTCAGGACTGGAAGGGAAGTGGGAAGAGTACTGGTATCTAGTGAGTAGAGACCAGCTATGCTGTTCAACTTCCTACAGTGCACAGGTCAGCTCCTGAAAGCAAAGACTTATCTAGTCAACCAGACCAAAATGCCAATAGTCCATCATTGAGAAAGCATGGCCTGGAGGCAAACTACAGTATCTCTTGTCCTTTTCTTTTTTATTTCTCAGCCCTCCGTGGTTCTAAGAAGAAATCCAACAAGAACTGTGTTTCTATGGACCCAAGTACATATATTAAGGATGATTGATATTTGCAAAAATCTCTTGAAAAGTATGTGAGATACTGAAGCTGTCTGCTAGTGCTGGCTTCCAAACATGGTGCCCTTGTGGATTGATTTTTGTATAATTCACAGTGGGACAGCTCAGCAGCAATCAGGGAGAGCTGTTGGTGGCTAAGGCATGCAGTGTGGTCCTCCAGGCACACACTGGCAGAAATCTGACCTTCAGGAAAGGGGCACATCTTTGTGGAGAGAGCCCAGGAGGTCCAACTACAGTCAAGAAGGCCGAGGAGACAGATGTGTGGGAGGCCTGGGTCCCCTTCTCTCATTCAGGTGAACTCACAGTTTCTTGAGGGAAATCAGATAATTCAACAACTCTCTGCCCCTGGGAATTGGGCATTTTCCAGCCTCGTTGGTTTGTTAGAGCCGTCTGCTTAATCTTTATCCCCTCTTGCAAACAAACCGCTAGACGGGCAATAGCACCCAACAAAAGAATAAAATTTGTCCATCTATCATTAAGATAATTGTTATTGATTAGCCTCCTTGTAATTTTCTGCTTTTTGTTTTCAGATGCGAGTTATAAATCACACCCACAACAGGCACCAAGACTGTGTTTGTGTCTATTATGTGGTCCTGATAAGACCACGCAGTGTTTTTCACCTTCCTGATGCGAGTTATTGAGATTGATTGAAGCGCTTTGCTTGTCCTATCCTAGACACTGCGTAATTAATGTTTCATTATGTTAATACATGCAAATGGGAGTGTGTGCGTTTGATTGGGAGGTGAGAGAACAAAAAGGATTAAAGAGTTCACTCCAAAGTACAAATTAATTTATTGCATAGCTAACTGGCCTCTGAGGAATGGGGGGGGGGGGGGGGAGGACAGGCTTTGAAATGAAAGAAAACACACACTAAGCAAGAGCTGTGGCATGCCGGTGTCTCTCGGAGGCAGTAGAGTTAGCATTTGCAGGAAGGGTATTCATGCGGTGACAGAGGCCTTGTCTATGCTGTGCTTTCAGCAGCCCCACCTCCCTCTGCAGTGAAGAGTTTAAGATGAGGAGGCCACATACTGTTTCCTCTGTCCACACCAGCATCTAGCTGTTCAGAGAGCTGAAGCACTAGTGCGGTACCCTAGTCTTTCCTATGCACTCAGTGGTTGACTTCGTGACATCACTTGAGGTGTAACTGGAAAGGAATTTTACCCCCAAGCCAATCACCCACTGATCTACCGCAGCGATGTGCTGATTTCCATGTTTCTCCCTGGTCTCCTCATGGTGAGGATTTTGATTATTTCCTAAAATATTTTTGTCTTTGTGTTTTGTGATTTACCCACCTAGCTCCCTATGTTAGACAGTTAATATGTTGCTATTTTAGCTGGATTTGCTCTAATAGCAAACGTTATAATGAACTTTTCTTTGTTTTTTTTTTTGTCTAGACAGTAATTTTTGTTGCATTCAGTTTTTTGTTTTGTTTTTTTGGAGGTAGCTTCTTAGGAATGGATTTACTGGAACTTAAATGTTTTTATGGCTTAAGTTGTAAGTTTCTTTGTTAAGGAACATTCCCACTCCCAATATCTCGCATAGAGACTTAATAAATGGTTGCTGTATTTAGTTAAGCATAATTGAACATAGGCCACTATTAAACTACAATTACTTTTTAAAAACTACAATAATTATTAAGGTTGCCACATGAAGTTGTTTTAGTTAGCCATTCCTTAATATGGGTAAAAAACAAACAAACAATAACAAGTAATTACCCCTAATTACTATTACACCTAATAGTAGGTGATGCTATTTTGAATACGTTTTAAAAATGAGAAGCCAGCCCTAGCCAATTTAGCTTAGTGGATAGAGCATCAGCCTGCAGACCAAACAGTCCGGGTTTGATTCCGGTCAAGGGCATGTACGTTGGTTGCAGGTCCTCCCTGGCCCGAGGCCCTGGTCAGGGCTCATGCAGGAGGCAACCAATTGATGTGTTACTCTCACATCAATGTTTCTCTCTATCTCTTTCCCCTCTCTCTTCCATTCTCTCTAAAAATCAATGGAAAAATATCCTTGGGTGAGGATTAACAAAAACAAACAAACAAAAAATAAATAAAGGTGATTAAATGTTATAAAAAAGGGGGGGAGCCAGAGAAAGAAGGGTTTAGAATGTAAGGTTCAGCCAGGAGGAGCTAGGCTGGATGGCATTTCGAGAAGGGAGTCCTGATGCCAGGAAAGCACTGGATGCCCCGGAGGTGGGAGGTGGGCTAGGGCTTTGAAAGTGGTTAGGAAGGCCAAAACAATTTCTTTTTCTTTTTTAAAAAAATACAACTGCCTTTTAAATATATTTATATTTATATTTATATTTATATTTATATTTATATTTATATTTATATTTATATTTATATTTATATTTATATTTATATTTATATTTATATTTATATTTATATATTACTGATTTTTTACAGAGTGGAAGGGAGAGGGATAGAGAGTTAGAAACATCGATGAGAGAGAAACATGGATCAGCTGCCTCCTGCACACCTCCTACTGGGGATGTGCCTGCAACCAAGGTACATGCCCTTGACCGGAATCGAACCTGGGACCCTTCAGTCTACAGGCCGACGCTCTATCCACTGAGCCAAACTGGTCAGGGCAATGATTTATTTTCTATCCAGGATTTATTTCCTGGAGGTATTAGAGGAGCACGATTATAACATATTCTTAGTTGTCAGTGTGTTATGTAATTTTATTCATTCTTTAGTTTAGTTTTTATTTGTTTACTTTCATTTCTGTTGGTTACTTAGGAGTGGAGGGTGGGGTATGGTTGGAAATCTGGCCACACTCATTTCTGTTCATACTGTGTACGACTGCTTTCCTGCTACAGTGGTGGAATTGAGTATCTGCTCCACATATTCTAAGGTCTTTAGTATCTGGCCCTTTGCAGAAAAAAAAAAAAAAAAAGTAGACTCCTGATATAGAGACACTAATCTGACTGTCAGAAATGGAGTTAGAATTGAAGATATTATTTCAAATTCAAAGTCACCCATTGGACAAATTGCAATTTGCATAGACTTTATTTAATCTCAGTTTTCTCCTCCCTAAAATCAACATAATGATGATAATTTTAAGAAGCAGTTGAAATTAAATCATGCAATGGATAAGCTTTGGTCCTCCTGTTCTTCCTGCCTACAAAGGAAAAGTTTCAAAAATATGATTCAAGTTTATGTTGATCTAGTAGTTATCCGTATCCTGCCATGATGTGGTCAATGGAAGATCCGTGAGCCCTATGAAAATTTATTTTTTAAATGTATGTTTACAGATTAATAATTAATACAACCCAAATTACCAAGTCAGCCTTCTGTACATGTCCCCTGCTTCTAGCTAAGGCCATGCTAAGCTGTAAGCTGCTCATGTCAGCAAGGTTTCCTGAGCATATTTATCTCCGTCAAAGCATTGAACCCACCATCGTCAAGCAAAAGAGCACAGTGCTATGCGTCACTGAATGTGATGGAGCAGGGCTCTTCCCTCTGAACCCAACCCTCGTGCCTCACTCTGCCACGATTCTTTCCGGTCAAAGCCAATGGAGTTCACACGGGCCACTAAGTGGCTGTCATCCTTTTGAGCATGCGTCCTGTGTCATGTCTCACAGTCGCTTTGCAGACCTACAGGAGGTGTGATACTTTTCGGGCCCCAGTCCCCTTCCCTCAGACCCATCAACATTGATATTCCCTTGGTTTTCATGTATTTCCAGCTCCATGCCCATTTGAGGAGCCTTTCCACATCCATCGGGAGGTACAGCAACAACCTCAGGCCTCCTATCTCCACCCAAATAAATGTCTTTTGATGAGGAGCCAACATTTAGATGAAAAAACTGAGACAATAATTCTCTTTAAATCCAAATTGGACTAACAACCAGAAGCATGGCAGGTATTGCTGTTTCAGAAATAGAAATGTGTAATTACATATAATTAATTCTGAATGCTTCTAGTACCTGGCAAGGTTTCTCACTATCAGATAAAAATAAGCAGATTTTAAAAATATATATATAAAAGGTGCAATTGTGAACATCTGCATCATCTTTAAAACAGAGATGGTTAGAGGCCATACATCCCAGGGTGCCTGGAACAATTCGAATTTATGCTTGTCCTGGCATAATTATAAATTAAGTTTCCTGAAGTCTCAGAAGTATCTGATTTGTACAAAAAATTAAATAATCATCCTAGTGATCACCCTAGTGATTTAACTTAAAATTAGGTCAAGAGCAAAATGCACAATATCATCATTAGCCAGTCCTCATGTCATATAGATTTTTTGTTAAATTTTACTTTATTTTACATGGACAATAAAATGATTGACAGGCTGAAGTTCAACATGTAAAAACTACTTTTAAGACCTTCACCAACTGTGCTTCTGACTTTTACCTTGGAGATGCCCAGGAGCACGTCCATGAATGCCTTCCGTCTGCCAAGCCTGGTAAAGAAATTTTTAGGGACCTGCTTGTCCTTCAGTAAGGGCTTACAGTTGAGGCCTGCAGCTAGTGATAAAGAATTACTAACGGAAGCTCAAAACTTTTTTCTTCCCTTCCCTGTGATTCATGGAACATGTTAAAAATGACAAGATAATCTCCTAACTTGAGACTGACACCACTGAGCACTTTTTTTTTTCTTCCCGCTATTATCTAGGATGTGTGTATCAGTGCTAAGAGCAAACAGAGAGGGAGCTTTCACAGAATTTTAGGCATAGTTGCATAGTTCTTGATTTTGAAAGTAGTCATTCAGCTGTTCATGTGTATAGTAGGTGAATGCAAACTTTCTGGACTAAATCAAAATTTGAGAGGTATGAGCATTATAAATTCTGATAACCAAATAATTTGTTCATAGAATCAGTTACATGGAGTAAATTCAGGTGTGTGTGTGTGTGTGTGTGTGTGAGAGAGAGAGAGAGAGAGAGAGAGAGAGAGAGAGAGAGAGAGAGAGAGAGAGATTGATTGATTGATTTAGGGACAACCCCAAGGGAAAAATAAAGTCGTCAAGGCTTGCTAATAGGGTCCTGCTCCCGCAGCCTTCTTCTAGTCCCCATCCATGTGGGGTGCTCCAGGTCTTCTGTTTGCTGCTGGAAGTGCAGAGTGACTGTATCTTGAGGGCCCCGCCCAGGAAAGCCACCCCCACTCCTGCCAGCGCCTGTGTTAACTCTGGGTTCATCCTGGGCCCATGGGGTGACAAAAATCTTTATAAATCGTTTTTTACCACGTGGTTCTGGATAGCATAGGATTATCACCTTTGTCCCTCTTCCCAGATTACACATTCACATGACCAAAACGTTTCAGCGCCTAAACCCTGCTTGATGTATTTTCTGGAATCATAGCAGTTAGAGGGGAATTTGTATCAAATGTTTTAATCAATATTCTGCATTTTTATCGATTTCACCTCTGAGCTGTTTGGCCCCACTTGGCTGTGTATTATACTTTTTATATAGTCTGAGAAAAAGAAAGGGCATGATGAGAAGCCGAAAGGTGATGAAGAATGAGTCCTAGACTAGAACGAAGACAACCCTAGATTTCATTACTCGATCCTCTTCTGAGCTGTGTGATTTTGGTCAAATAGTTAACCTCTCTAAGCCTTTTATCCGCCAATAAATAAAGTTAATAATCTCCCCTTGATCAACAGAATCAAATGAGACTGCCATGTAAACTCTAAGTAAGTTACTAAAAACATAAGGAGAAATAAATGGAGAAAGTGACTACACAGTGTCTGTAAGCGGCAACACAAGCCTTTAGCAAAACTTAATGCAGCACTGCTATATCGATTAAGGTGGTGAATAACACTCGGCCCCAAACCCCAGACCACCCTATGCACAGGGAATGGATCTGCCTGTGACTTTGACCATTATTACTTCTTTCATGTCTATATTATTCATCCCCTCATTATGCAACAGCATGGACATTTTTTCATGCTTTTTAACTGGAGAGGAAAATCATTGGAAAGGGAAGAGAGAGCTTATTTGATTACATGTAAGACAAGAATAAAAGGTTTGATTAATATGATTTAAAATATATAGTAATTATGACTTTTAAAATTACAGTTCTGGTATATATCATACATATCGAAGTGTTACATAACCAAAAGTAATGCCCTTTTCATGTTCATTGATGGAGCCTCTGGTTTTTCTGATCTTGAGGTGATGTTAGGTTAAAAGAGTGAAAAGGCATTGTGCGAGAACCCCAAAGGCGGGCAGAATAAGAGAGGAAGCAGCTGTGTTTGTCCAGGCTCACTGGTTATGGGGGGAGTGTCTCCAGTTGATGAATCATGGGGAGGCCCACATTTGCGATAAAGACCTGTGAAGTGCACTCAGTAAACGCAGCACATGTTCTGCTCTTGGTTTTGTTTTTTCACCTGAGACTTGCGTATAAATTTACTACTGAGTGTTTTATGATAATACTGGGACCTCGAGGTGGAATTAGAGTTTCTGTCATTCAAGGGAACCTGCTGTTTATTATTTAGATAAATGGTGGCCTGCTACTTTCCTAAGGTGATGCCAAGGAAGATCATTTATTTGCTGTGAATCTCACTGATTTTATTTTTAATTAGAGACAGTGTGAAAGGAATTTGTTGAAAGTCACATAAGATAAATGCATGAAAAGTTCTTGGATAAAAGCTTATTCAGGAGTGATTAAAAAGTGGTTAAACCACCTCAGGAACCCACAAGGCACCATCGGTGATGCTATATGTCCCTGGCTCTTCAGGACTGTGAGGTACCCATTTTAAAAACCACTTTATTGACCTCTGATTGGCATACAAAAAGCTATACTATTTCATATCCCATCCACCCTTTTTTCTTCTTCTAAATTTTTGTGGTTAAAAAGCATTTAACCTAAGATCTACTCTCCTAGCAAGCCTTTAAGTGAATTCTACATATTGTTCAATACAGGCACTGCACTGTGCTGTGCGGTGGACTCCCAGTTACTCATCAGATCTAACTAGAACTTTGTCACCTTCTTAGAGCAGAGAGAGGCTCTGCTGCGCTGCAGCGAGTGGGCTGGTCTGTGCAGCTTAATTGCAATAAGAAAACAAAAGGAACAGCTTTCCCTTCATGTGAGATGAAGAAAGCTAATAAGACTGTTTTCCTTCTCTCTGGGGTTTTCTAGTAAATGATGCTATGATAACAGCATGTGTTTTATATGTCACAGGAATGAGAAGAATACATTACCCACAGCTTCCCCCACCACTCTGTCTGCTGAGCTCCGAGAATACAGCAGGCAGCGGGGACATTAGACAGGACAAGTAGTGTCCATGGGCAGCAAGGGGAGAGGAGAGGATAGAATAATCGGTCTGTGGACTTGAACTAGAGAGTTAGAGTTATTGGAAAGAACATGGTATCTGTATCCGGGAGGTACTTAGACATTTAATAGATGTTTGCTTATATGTGTGAATAAATGAAAGGTTAAGTGAAAAAGTTCCCCTGTGTGCATAGCCTAGAGATCAAATATTTTTGTGGAAACTCTTGTAAGTGGTAAATCCATTCTCAAGGGGAATGCCATGTTAAAGATAGTGAGTCTAGCCAAGGTGGCAGCTTCAAGCCTTAATTCCCTGCACTGTGAAGCCATAGTACCCTCTTCTTAGCACAGGGCCATATTTGGCTCTCTGCCTGTTTTTCTTTAATAATGGTTTCTGCCTATACAATATATCAAAATTTGTTTCTTGGCCCACAAAGCTGGAAAAAATAATTACTCACTTGCTCTTACTAGAAAAAGTTCATCAGCCCTGTCTCAGAATATGCAAGGAAATGTTATCAATATAAATATTGAAAATTTTTATTTATATTGATGGTAATATTGAGTAATTTCTCACTCACAGTCAAATTAGAGGAATTGGGTTCCTGTTTCTTCTGCTTATGTTATGATTTCTTTCCATGACTTAGATAATTTTCCGAAATTAGTCATGTTTTTGTGTATATTATTTGTATAAATATTTCTCTCTCTCTTTTTTTTTTTTTTTTTTGACCAACACGGCTAGAGAACAGATAGGAATCCTGAGTATGGGTGACAGGGGAATGAGAAAATGAAAGAGACAGACACAAGTAGACAGTAGGGAAATCTGGGACTTGGCGGGACAGCTGTACTCTGATGGAGAGACAAGGACCCAGAGCCAAATACAACACATTTATTTTATACAGTAAGATACCAGGAAGTTTTCCTAAAGTTTAAGATAAAGAAAATATGTACATTCTTGTGGCTTCTTAGTAATTATCACTTCTTGGCGGGCCGGATAATTGTGTTTGTTCCTGGTGCCTGGCTGGATTTAGATAATGAAATCTGTCCCCTGCGGCCTGAGCTAAAGGTCAGACTGACAACACACCTGCCTCTGGCAAGGTATGTTTCCAGGGCATGGCTCTGCCAGGCACCAGTGGATTCAGAGGACAATCAGCTCAGAGGCCTTTCCCAGGTGCTCTCTACATGTTTATTTATTCAATAGATGCAAATTAATTACCTCTGAGATAGGTACAGGCCACTAAGAGCTGGGCAGTACGGAGAAATAAATCTGATTCATTTCTGCCCCCTTGAAGTTTGCAGTGTTGGAGGGAAGAAATGCTCATGAATCCGCTGTGTGACAGAAAGACTGGAGCCCCAGGAGAGGGAGCAGAAAGAGCTATTCCTGCTGAGAGCTGGGTCTGTCACTGGCTGTTCAGTGAGACTTTCCATCTCTGCACAGCCATGTGTCCCACTTTTTCATTTTGCAAAATGAGAACCTGATGAGAATGAATGTTTATTATTTAATTTGGTTAATTAATGTATTGAAGACAGCTCCCAGAGAACCTTTCGCCCTATGCCTTGTTTGATGTCTGTAACAGGACTTGGCCAACAAAGGCTCTATTAAATATTCAGTCTAGCCCTAGCCAGTTTATCTTAGTGGGTAGATCATTGGCCTGTGGACTGAAGGGTTCTGGGTTCAGTTTCAGTCAAGGGCACATGCCCAGGCTGTGGGATCAATCTCCAGTAGAAGGCCTGCAGGAGGCAGCAGAACAATGATTTGCTCTCATCACGGATTTTTTAAAATATATTTTTATTTCAGAGAGGAAGGAAGAGGGAGAGAAAGACAGAAACATCCACAATGAGAGAGAATCATGGATCAGCTGCCTCCTGCCAGTCTGTAACTGGGGATCAAGCCCACAACCCGGGCATGTGCCCTTGACCAGAATGAAACCTGGGACCTTTCAGTTTGCAGGCTGACACTCTATCCACTGAGACAAACCAGCTAGGGCTCGTCATTGATGTTTCTCTCTCTCTCTCTCTCTCTCCCTTTCCCTTCTTCTCTGATTTCAATAAAAGTATACTTTAAAAAAATATTCAGTCTAGAGAACTCAGGTGTCAACATGGTTTTATTTATTTGAATAATTCACTTTTTGAAATACAGACATAGGAGGGTTACTCCTTGGCCCACTATGTCACACTCGGAACCATTGTGTGGGCGCAGTGCCTTCAGCACTGGCTCCCTCCTGATACTATGGTGGGTTCAAGGTGATAGCCATGGTTTCCAGGGAAGGTCTAAGTAGAATTATGTCTAGAAATTGAAACAACCAAATCATGCATGTGCTAAGCACTTTTTGAATCAGAAGCACACATCTTTCTTTATCTTCTGGTTTCCTTTAGGTTAGAGTTACCTAAATAGTACCTTCACCTTGACATTAACATAGATTGTGCATACTTTGCAAATATAGGGTTAAGAAGTCTTGTTATGCTCTGATCCTCTAAAGAGACTTCATCCTCACTCTCCAAGTCATACCCCATTGAACCTAAATCACCATTGAATAAGACAAGTTGTTTGTGAGGTTCCCTTAATAAATTTCGACTTCCTGAACAGTTGAAAACTCACTGGCTCTCAGTTCCAAAGTTGATATTTCTCTTATCATTGTGAGTTTTCCTTCTCGATGTCATGCATGGACTAAGTAGAAAAATATCACCTTTCTGCTGGGACAAGATACAGTAAATATCACGACAAAATGAATGGCAGCATTTTAATGAAAACACTGTTTGCCCTCCATTTTGAGAAAATTGGACTCTGGTAACACAGATGTTTTATCAGTATGGGTCCTCGCATCAGACTCGATACCACAATATCAGCCATGAAATTTGCTGAATAGCTAAGGCTTTCCCTGGACCTGTCAGACCTTTATGGAATTAATCCTTCATATTTGCAACAGCAGTTTCCACAAGATGAGTACTTCATTTCTCATGAATCATAATAAGCAGCTCATGCTTTGCTGCCAGAGTGACCTCTGCAGTCTTTTATCTTTAAGAAAAAAGATCAGACTGTCTCTCTGTTTTATGGAGAGTGAGGCAGGTTCTTGGTCTCTCGGCACCTTCGGTGACTACACCTCTTTGTGGTCTCCTGTAAGTTGGTGATAGCTGATCACAGGTGATTATAGCAAATCTCTTTATAGAACAAATTTCCTCCTACATCAAGGGTAGTTCCATAAGTAGAAAAGTTAATAGTCGTGAACTCAGAGACCTCTATGATATTCGAACTGCAGACTCCTAGAAGTCATCTACCCAGCTCTGTGTTTTATTGATGAGTACATGATCCCAAGAGGCATTGCCCACCCTCACGGGTCAGGGAGGACACAATTAGACAAAGAACTCAAGTCTCCTAACCCCTAGTGCGGAAAGCTTTCTTTGGCAACTGTGTGGCCCTTTTTGCATATAAATTACCTAAATCGCTCTATTGATGTACTGGGAATCACCTGGAACTCTTTTCTTTTTTGAACAACCCACATCTAATCTCTCAGCAACCCTATTGGCTCTGCCTTTAACGTGGATCCTAAATCTGACCATTTCTCTCCACTTCCACTGCAGTGTTTTAGTCCAAGTTGTATTATCTCTCTTAGACTGTAAAACCAGCCTCCTAACTGGTTTCCCTCCCTTATCCTATGACCTCTTTTCCCAGCACAGCAACCAGAGTGATTGTTTTAAAACAGAGATTCCCAACCTCAGCACTGTTGATGTTTTGGACTGGATAATTCTGTCTTAGGATATGCAGCAGCCTGGCCTCGTCCCAGTAGATGTCAGAACCCTTGTTCCCAATTATGACCAGCAAGAATGTCTCCAGACATTGCTGAATGTCTCCCAGGGATCAAAATCAATTCTTATTGAGAACTACTCTTTTAAATCATAAGTTGGACCTTTTCACTCATATGATCAAAACTTCCCAATAGGTTTCCATCTTCGTCAGAGTTCAAGCAAAGTTATTTTGCTTGCCTACAAGGTCCTACCTACAACCTCCCTATAATCTCTGTACCTTATCTCCTTGAACTCCTCCTCTCCCTCAGTCTAATCTAGCCACGTGGGCCTCCCTGCAGCTCCTGGAAAAGGTCAGTCTCATTTCTCACTCAGGACCTTAGGACTTACTCTTCAGTCTCCCTACAGAGTCTCCTAGGTACTTGTGGTCTATGTCTGTTATGGATTTAATGTTTGTGTTCCCTCAAAATTTATAAGTCAAAGCATCTAATTAAGGTGTGTGTTTGGAGGTAGAACCTTTGAAAGGTAATTGGGTTTAGATGGGATCAAGGGAGCAAGACCCATTGATGAGATTAATCTTTATAATAAGAGGAAGAGAGACAAAGGAAGGATCTCTCTCTCTCTTTCTCTCTCTCTCTGTCTCTCTCTCTCTCTTTCTCTGCTATCACCAGGTGAACAAGATTATGAGCAATTATTATGATATTTGGTTTTATGTCTATATTTTCTTACTTGGGTATACTCTATGCTTATTTAGCAATGGGTATCAATTAATAATCTGGTTTAGAAAGTAAGTCACTTGGTCTCTTCACAGTTAATGGCCTCTCCACTGCTTGTCCACTCTTCCCCACCATCCCGATGGAGTTAGTCCTGTGCACTGGGTATTCTTCAGGTGCTTCTTTGTCTAAATATTGTGGGTAACCTTTCTCAGTGTCCCAGGGCACAGCTGTGCACTTATAACAAGGCATGCATCCCCCTGCATTGAGAAAGATGCTGAAAAACAGAGAGAGGAGAAAACCAGCTTACATTTTACCAAAACGAGAGTGGGGGGAGGGTTCATACCCAGGGCAGATGAAGCAGCACATCAGAGTTTCTCTTTTAAGTGTTAATTTTGCATGAAGCCTGGGAAGTGATCATGTAGGTGTCAGGCTGCCGTTTGTTACCTGTTGAGCCGAAAAACAATCTCATTACAACCTGTCCGGTTTCACAGAGCAAAATGAAGCTGTAGTTTACAGTTTAGCTCCTAGAACTACACAGGGGTGTGGAAGCTATTTGCCTGTTCTAACTTGGCCCTTATAGCTTTCTCCTCCACTGGATTTAGCCAGAGGGCACGCAGGCAGTTGCCTGGGGCACACATTTCTTGCCCTGTAGAAACATCAGATCTCCCCTGAACTTGCAAGGTGCCCTGTGTTCAGAATATTTGATAGGGGGCCCCTGGGTAGCCGCACTAGGATTTCTGGGGGGCAGTTGCTTTTTGAACTCCGCAGATGATATTTCTATTTCTGAAGTCAGTTCCCTGTCTTGTAAAGGGAATAGAGAAAGAAGAATCACTTTGTCCAGAACTTATCGGGTTCGGCATCTGTGGATATTTGGTGGTGTTGGTCCAAGTCAGCACGTGTCCTGACGCTAAAATCACTTCTCATTCAATCAGGGAAGCTTCCCAAGAGCTCAGTGGAGTAGTGTGAACTCATAAACTATATGCTTACTTTGTCGAGGTCTGAAGGAAGCCATTTCCCAGGGCAGCGGGTCGCCCTGTGAAATACGGAATGCCCAGGAAAACGTGAGTTTCTGGTAAACATCAAATAATGTTGTAGTCCAAGTATGTCCTATGCAATATTTATTTCATGTAACTATGTAGGACATGATTGTCTTAAAACTTTATTTGTTGTTTATCTGAAATTAAAATATAACGGATGTCCTTAATTTTTATTTAATAATTCTGGCAACTGTGATAGGAGAGGAACTTGAACTGTCGTTTAAAATTTTTCATTTATATTTTCATCCAAATCTTCCCTACATTTTAATGATACTTAATAAATTCCCATAGTAAAACGAACCTGTGTTTCTTTCTGGAAGGTTTTCCTTGCATCATTTAAACTCAGAAAGAAATCCCACAAAACCTAATTCATTTTTGATTTCCACTTGTTAATAATAAAAACTTGTCTTCAAATGAAACAGCTATAATATATGTTCATCTCCATGCCCTGGCCAGTTTGGCTCAGTAGAGAGAGCGTTGGGCTGCGAACTGAAAGGTCCCAGGTTCGATTCTGGTCAGAGGCACATGCCTGGGTTGTGGGCTCGATCCCCAGTGGGGGACTAGCAGGAGGCAGCCGATCCATGATTCTCTCTCATCCTGGATGTTTCTATCTCTCTCTCCCTCTTCCATCCTCTCTGAGATCAATAAACATATTTTAAAAAGTATGTTCGTCTCCAGCAAGAGCTGGAATGCACACAGTCTTTAAAAGAGATGACCACACCTTCTGACTACTATTTTTACTCTGTCTCTTATCAAAGTAGAAAAAATAACAAGACACACACTGACACTTCGCAGAAGTCTGTGTTATTGGCTCTGGTGCTTTGGTGAGCTACACTTTCTCGCTCTGGTCTGTATGAATGAAGTCCAAGTCTTACTTTAAGATGAAGCACATGAAGTGCTATTATGGTTTTATCCATCTAACGCCCAAACTGCACCGAAGGGCAAATCAGCAGGATGAGTGTCTCAAGTGCCAGTATTTTAAAAAGCTACACTGGACCACAGAGCTAAAATGTAATGAAAGAAATGCAACCTGAGAAAGAATATTGTATTAAAAAAACACACACAAAAATACCCCGGCCTGGTGGTGTGGCTCAGTTGGTTGGGTGTCCACCAGTGCACTGAAAGGTTATTGGTTCGACTCCCCATCAGGGCACATGCCCTGGGTTGCTGGCTCAATCCCGGTAGGGGGCATGTAGGAGGCAGCAGATCAGTGTTTCCCTCTCACATCAATGTTTCCCTCTCTCTCTTCCCCTTCCTCTCTTACTAAAAGTCAATTAAAAATCTTAGAAAAATAAAAGTACTATGTTTACCAAAACTTCTTTTGGGAGAGGACTGTAGCTATTATAGTTGATCAAAAGAAATCTTTTGATAGCTCCTTGTGTGAAGAACCAAGAGTATTCCTGGGAGCTCTCTAAATGTCCAGTAGACTGTGGCATTTTAATTTTTTTTTTAAAGGAGTACAACTATTTGGGGGTCCAAGCAGAGTGCTGGTTACAGTAGAGGAAAAATGAGGTATTGTCAGCAACAGCCCACTTTCTTGGCCCTTTCTCCACTTCAGCCTCTCAGAGAATATACAACAAATTACGATAAGATGTATAGAGAGATGGTGCTCCATTAGTAACCTTCCCAGATCATTCCCGTTGTTAAAATAAAAAAACAACAACATTCAAACCAGTAAAGAATTTTTGTGAGTTTATTTGAGCCAAACTGTCCACAATTGCCAGGAAGCAAGAACCTCAATGAATGGCAACAATGCCTCGGAGAATGGCAGATTTTCACCTTGTTTTAAAGAAAACAATCGAAGAAGGAGACATAAGTTGGTTACGTGAAATCCACTGGTGATAGATCAGGGAGGTGGGAGAAAGCAAAGGGGGCGGGGTCTGGAATTAGATAAAAAGTAAAATATAGACACAGACTTCTTTTACTTAGGTGGGTACAGGATAGTTAACAGTCAACAATTAACATGGTAACAATAACAATGAAGACATTTGTGGTCTCATCCTGGTGTCCAGGGCATTTGGTTGTACCCTTAGGGGGCTGGCAAAAGGGAAGTTACTCGTTACCCTGACATTTCAATGATCTGTTATCTTAGATGCAGAAAGGCACTAGCCTCAGTAAAGATTCAGGTTGGTCTTTCTCAAGGAAGATACTGGCCTAGGACATGACTACCCACCATAAACTGCTTTTTAATGGAAGATTTTTAATTTTATACCATTCTTTGTGGTTACTTTAGGTCTCTTGAGTTTGCAAGGCTGCTAGACAGGCCTACTCTGAGTCAGCATCTGGCCCTTTTTGCATTTACACAACTTCATCTCCCTACTTAGAAAAAGAATTGAGCCATATTTCGCAAACTCCCCAAATCTGGAAAGTTAGAACGAGATAGTCTGAAGAACACAGGGTCCTCATGATCTGGTTTAGGCCACCAGATGTGTTGCAACAGTTCTTCTCAAGGTTCAGTGAATGCCAGATTCCCCTGGAAGGCTAATTACAGTATTAATTAATTAAAGCTAATTAATTTTGTGGGATCCTACCTCCACGGTTGCTGGTCAGTAGGTCTGAGGTGGGGCCTGAGACCGTGCCTTCCTAGCAAGTTCCCAGGTGGTGTTGCTTTGTGCATTGGGGAACCATAGTTTAGAAATGACTGTTTCAGAATTTATAATCTGATATCCTAAACCCAGCATACAGTTAGGAGTCTCTTCATTCATGTTGTTTGTGTTTTGTGTTTTTTAAAATCCCACTTCATTGCAAAGCCTCACAAGCATTATTGGATTTTGCTGAGGCAGAAGCCCAGCATTACAATGCACGTGTGATTGATGTTTGGTGAATTGAAAATTATTGCTATTCCATCACCCACAGAATAATTTAAATTTCCTTCAATGGAGATCTCTTTATTTTATCACTAGGGGCTCAGTGCACAAATTAGTGCACCTTGAAAGGAACTGTGGGCCATGAGGCTACTGTGGGCACAGGGGCGGATCTTGGCCCATCCTCCACACCCCCGCCCATCTGCCCGTCCCCTCCCTCTGTGGCCCCTAGTCTCCTGTTTGCATACAGCCCACTGCTGCTCCCATGTGCTGACGGTGCTGGCCCTGCTTGCTGACGCTGATGGCGCAGAGTGATTAGGGCAGGTGCAAGCAGAGCCAATGCCTGCAGCAAGTGCAAGTGCCCAGGAGGACCGCGGTGCATGGAAGCAAAAAATTTTCAGTAACCACCAAAGGCTCACCCCAATGACAGCGACTTGTACCTTGCCTTGGTCTGGCATCCCCACTCACTTGCTCCACCATTCTGTGGTGGCTGATGCCTGCCATGGTCGGTGCTCTGCTACTTGCTGCTGATGCCCACCATGTTCTGCATACCCCCTGGTGGTCAGCACATGTCATAGCGACTGGTTGATCGGTTGTTCTGCTATTTGGTCTATTTGCATATTAGGGTTTTACATATGTAGACAAGATAAGCAGATAAGGTAACCTCTATTTCTAAGAAAAGATAATGATGAAAAAGTTTTCTAGGTTGTTCACAAGATTTGGGAATCACCAAAATCTCCCAGCAGTGCCAAGTGAAAGTTTGTGTAATTTGAAAGAGAGGAAATTATGCCTAGAAAGTTCGGTGGGCATTCGTATGACATTTTTTATTCTTAACGTCTTTGCAAGAGCCTCTTTTTACTTTCATGTTACTTTTCATAAATTTCAGTTTTAGCTTTTATTGCTTTAACCAAAAGCTTTTACGTTTTAGACTTGGAAAGGAATTTCTGACTCCGTGGGGCATTGTTTCTCACAATTTTTAACAATGTTTGATACTGTAGATAAAATGTCAGACCTTAAAAAAACCATCTAAGGTAGTCTGCCTCTCTGATTGAATGATCTTTGAAATTAACAAGAGAACCATAAGGAGAGCGAGCACAAAGGGAATTAAGCCTGCCGAAATATTTCTAACAGTTGTTTGATCATTTTGGTGAGTTTCTAAAATGCATTAAATGTCTTTTCTGTCTCTGGGTAATAATATAAACTTGGCATATCCCTGGCAATGTTATCTCCGATGCTTTTGTCCAACGACATGAAAGCAAATGCATGTTAGTATTTCTTCTTTGGGTCACCCTACAAGAGTAGACCCTTCTCTGCATCCTCATTCAGGAAAGAGTGAAGGTTTTAGTAAAGTAGTACTTGCCTTTAAACTGATGTCTTTCAAAAAAGAAGAAGAGGAAAAAAGAAAAAGTGTCCAATCAATTAGGATATGAAGCTTTATTATTTTTTTTCAGATTGACACAGATTAAGAAAAGATACCAAAAAAAGAAAGAAAGAAAAGATGCCAATTAGTCAAATGCATATATGACTGTATGCCTAAATACTGAAGATTTAGAAATCTTCCCAAGACAATGAAATGATTAGAGGGAGAGGGCGCTGGAGACTCATTCTAATCATGGACTCTGGTGTCAGACTCAGTTATGCATGTTTCTTAGTGGATAGGATTTTGGTACTCTCATGTATATTGCCCAGAATATACTACCTATGTCATTTTATAGCAGGCTCAAAGAAAAGGAATCTTTTCTTAATCTGTGTCAATCTGGAAAAAAAGATAATGAAGTGCCATGTCATAATTGGACACTTTTCCTTTCTTTTATGAAGCAAGACTGGGAAATGTTACTATTTGAGGGTTCAACAGAATGACCATTGGCATCTTAAAAAACAAAACTAAAACAGAGCAAAACAAAAACTTCTCCTGAAGGCTTTCTTCTAGATGAAATTCCTACCTTTGTCATTCTAATGTAAAATCCTCTGTAAAATTGTAAAGCAGCTCCATTTTGACCTTTCAAAAGCATCTCTCTATATAATCTCTCTATAAAAGCCTAAGCAACCCTTTGATCATTCAACTGGTAGCTATGACCCACACTGACCACCAGGGGGAAGATGCTCAATGCACAGGCATAGTAACATGGAACAGACTGATGAATCTTGGAGGGAAGTGGGGGAAGGGGAAGTGTGGGAAGAGATTAAGTAAAGATTTTATATGAATACTAGAGGGTGAGGTCTGGCCTGCGGGGTTCCAGCTGAAACCAGCAGTCTGACATTCCCCCAAAGGGTCCTGGATTGTGAGAGAACACACCCAGGCTGAGGGACTCCACAGGTGTACAAATCCGTGCACTGAGCCTCTAGTTCTTCTATAGCTTTTCAAATTGTTTTTTTCACCTACTTCCCAGGAGATCTCTACCCTCATCAAACCTACTAATGCCCAAATTCCAGCCACAACGTTTTGGTCATCTTCAATTTTATCATCTCTTTCTCTGTCCTTACATTAAATTAGTGTAGTTGATTTCAGATTGGTTCTTGGGTGAAAAAATTTGATAAAATCATTTCATATGAAGATATGGCTACTGATAGGCAAAATGCCTCCAAGGAAGACTCTAAATTGAATTCAGTGTAATGTGTTAGTGGGATATTTTGGAAATACCTCAGTAGGGAGTGGAGACAGCTTCTATCTAACGTGGGCGGACTTTGAAAAGGAAACAATTGAAGGCATATCTGTTATTCCCCAACAGATTCTATTTGCTTGGGTCCATCTTTTCTAAGAATTAAATAAGTGATGCTTGTCACTCAAAGTAGCGAGGTACCTTTATTCCAGAGCCATATTTTCAATATGTAATTGTTGTAAGAAGTACACAGCTCATACTACCAGCCAACTGCAAGGACAATTGTATTGAAGAAAAGTTAATCTTTACTTAACTTGCCTAAATTATGTGCTCACGGCAAACTTGCCTAAATTATGTGCTCACGGCATTGAAAACTGTCATAGCCTCCTTGTTTCATATGGAGTGGAGTTTTTATTTGTGATAATGGGCACAGATGCTCGTTACCATGCTGTCATAAACAGCTGCGTTAAATGTATTCTGTGTTCTCTGACATAAATAAGGTGTTCAATATGAGCTCGTTGTTAAAGATATAGTCCCCAGGAAGAACAGAAGAGCAATAAATGCTTTTCAATATAGTTGCCTGGTCTTGAATTGGAAATTTATTTCTACCTCATGAAGGCTACTTGAGCAGAAATTGCAGGATTTGCTCTAGTAAAATGCCTTGACATTCAATGACACTGGAACTTCTTTCTGTTTTCCTGTCCTTGATGTAGCTCAAGGTGTTACTACCTTGTTTCCCTTCTTATAAAGGAGATACTATGTGGACGTGGGGGAGGCATTCCTAGCAAACTCAGCCTACATCTCAGTCAACTTGGAGCTGGGTTCATTTGATCGATGCCTTCAACCCAGCCTGGTTCTGATAAGTTTCCAAACTGGATATTAAATTTAGAATTCAGGGGCCTTATTTTATAGATGAGGGAACTGATGTTATGAGGACTTAAAAGATATATTTGGATCACAGATCTTTAAGTAATAAATACAGAACCAAGCGCTAATTTCCTACTTTTCACTAGAATGGATGGTAATAACTGGGTGAGCTACACTATCAGGGTCTGCAGGGAAGAGGAGCTTGTTGGCCAATGAGGGAGCCAGGCTGTATCTTTTGGTATGTTTACCAATAGCATTTATGGTAGACTTACATGTTCACTGTTACTTTACAATTGATGTTAATTTGACCAAAGTTCCAGCTGCTTTCTTTGGGTGAATGGCCTCGTTGGATGCAATGAGTGTATGGGGATGACTAATGCAGTTCACTGAGAAAGACTCCACAGAAGGAGTAAAATAACAGCCTTCAGATATATGGTTTAGGAAAATTTGGTGTGCAAGGGCATGCCATGGAGAAACGGTGAGAAGCTGTTCAGACTTATCTTCACTGGAAAGTGCGGTATATAAAGCGAGGAGTATTTCTGTGCAATAGAACTAATATGGGTCAGTCCCTTAATGGGAGTATTGATTAGAAGCAGTTTAGATGCCTGTCTTAAATGATAGAAAAATAAAACGTTTATACAAAATACGACAAAAAAGTGTTCCCATTATAGAAAAATTATGAAAACTGGTGAAGTTGGATTGTTATTCTGGAAAAAAAAAAGAAGACTAAAATATATTTTAGTGGGCATTTTTTTAAATAAAATTAAATGCCTCTTCAAAAGTATAAAGGGCTTTTACAAAGAAATGTCTAGCTCCTCGGCATTTTCACACTAAGTGATTCAGGGGGGAAATGGGATTAAATAGAATCAAGGAAATTCAGTTAGAGTCTAAGAATGATTAAATATTGAAGACAAGATACCAAGGGACACTGTAGGATCCCCTGCCTCCAGACATGGTTAAGAATGAAATGGAAAGTAATTTAACTGGGAGGATTTAGGTAGACACATGTCTGAGCAAAGGGTGAGCCCAGTGACCCCCTGAAACACCCTCAAAGTCTGTGAGTCACCATACAAGCATTCTACCAAATGCCACACTGTCGGCCCCAAAAGAATATTCTTTCATTATACTTGTTCCTCCCCTCAGGGTTCTTACATGGCTTTCTATTCCTCCGGTCCATTTCTTTTGTTCACTTATGTTTATGGGGGGATTCCAACTATTCACTTAGATTTTCCAGCATTGAGCAACGTTTGGCTAGAAATTAGGACACATCAGGGACTTGTGATTTAGGCAATAGCTTTATTGACTTGTTTCTGCAAGTGGGATTACTTACCTGTTTTAAAAGCCACCTGAGCTTTGTCCTAAATGGCATCCCCCACTCTGTTCTGAGTCTCTTTGTTGTTGTTATAAATAAAACACCCTTTCTGAGTAGATTTTTTTAAAACGAATGGATGCTATAATCAGAATAAAGAGACAGGAACACTGCCCCAAACCTAAACTACTGTACTACTATCCATTACTACTTTAAAATATCAAGATTCACTTTGAAAATTTTAGTTTATTTTGCATAAATTTTCAAGTACTGACTGATATGTAATGATGCCCATACCTAGATTAGTTTAAATTCTTTTTTTTAATTGATTTTTTACAGAGAGGAAGGGAGAAGGATAGAGAGTTAGAAACATCGATGAGAGAGAAACATCAATCAGCTGCCTCTTGCACACCCCCCACTGGGGATGTGACCGCAACCAAGGTACATGCCGTTGACCGGAATCGAACCTGGGATCCTTCAGTCCACAGGCCGATGCTCTATCTACTGAGCCAAACCAGTTAGGGCAATTATAAATTCTTAACTTTTCATATTATTATACTTTGGGCCAATTCTTTCATTAATTATGGTTACTTTATTTTTTTTTATTTATCTTTATTGTTCAGATTATTACAGTTGTTCCTCTTTTTTCCCCCATAGCTCCCCTTCTCCCATTTCCCACCCCAACCTCTGTCCTTGCCCCCCCCCCACTGTCCTCATCCATAGGTGTACAATTATTGTCCAGTCTCTTCACGCATCCCCAACACCCTTAACCCCCGAAAATTGTCAGTCCACTCCCTTTCTATGCCTCTGATTCTATTCTATTCACCAGTGTATTCTGTTCATCAGATTTTTTATTCACTTGATTCTTAGATTCACTCGTTGATATATAGTTGTTGTTCATAATTTTTACTTTCCTTTTTCTTCTTTCTCATTCTCAAAGGATACCTTTCAGCATTTCATATAATACTGGTTGAGTGGTGATGAACTCTTTTAGCTTTTTCTTGTCTGTGAAGCTCTTTATCCGACCCTCAATTCTGAACGATAGCTTTGCTGGGTAAAGTAATTTTGGCTGTAGGTTCTTGCTATTCATCACTTTGAATATTTCTTGCCACTCCCTTCTGGCCTG
>PVJC01022543.1:0-27224 GCA_004026665.1 Murina feae
AGAAAACCCAAAAGACTCTATTAAAAAACTATTAGACTTAATAAATGAATTTGGCAATGTAGCAGGATACAAAATTAATACCAAGAAATCTATGGCATTTCTATATACCAATAGTGATCTTATAGAAAGAGAGACTAAAAAAGCAATCCCATTTACCACTGCACCAAAAAAATTAAGATACCTAGGAATAAACTTAACTGAAGGATTGCTTTTCACGCTGTTAACGGAGCCCAGAGCTCATGCTCTGAAGAAGCACGGTCTAAATCACACCATTTTTTGAAGATCTTCCCTGCAGTTTGGGGTGAGCTTTTGGCCCTACAAGTTCTGCTCTTACCCACTACTCCTGGGTTCACAAATCTCTCATTTATCTTTTTTCCTTTCTTTGCACTGATTCCTTAATTAGAAAAATCTTCACTCCTACCTTCACTCCATACATTCAGTGTGTCAAAGCAAGTCCAACTAAAATGAAAGTAAAAAGTGCTAAGTTAGTATACCATTTCTTTGGGATTTTTGCCCAAATTTATTATATTCAAACCATGTGATAAAAGGTACACACAAGCTCCTCTGGGTTCTGGTGTTTGCCACTTACCAGCTGTGTGTGACCTTGCGCAGGTTACCTAAGCTCTTTGTGCCTTAGTTATCGCAGCTGAACAGGTGTGTCTACTTCTTAGGGTGATTTAGGAGGATTCAAAGAATAAATATGCATAATCCAAATTAGTGACTGGTCCTGGCAAGGAGTATAGAAATGTTAGTTGTTATCATTTTATTATCTTTTTCTGGAAAATTGTCAAAAGGTAGAAGGACATTGGGTGCTGCAAAGCACACAACTGAGTTAAGGAATGAATAAGTCAAAGAAGGGCTTGATCCACAGTAGGGGGCATGTAGGAGGCAGCCGATCAATGATTTTCATCATTGATGTTTCTATCTGTTTCTCTCCCTCTCCCTTCCTCTCTAAAATCAATAAAGATACATATTTAAAAATATTTAAGTGATCTATGGGAGAAGATCAAGGTTGAGAGAAAATATTAAATATAATCATAAAAATTTTCTTTATTAAGCCCTCATATGCCACTGCTCAGTACAAATGTTTAAAAAATAAAGACGTGGTCCCTTCAAGGTCTTTTTAACAGAGAGCTTAGTGTGGTAAACCATCCTCGGCTGGCACACTACCTGTCACTGTGCAGGCTGCAGGAATCATTTGAGGGAATTAAGCTCTCAGACTGAAAGAAAACCACACAATGGGCCATTAAAGCAAGTTGCCACCAGACTACCCAGGTGCCAACAATCTTGGATGATCTGTCTTACTTAAGTCAGCAGAATAAGAAGAGATTGCTTTAAATGCTTCTGATACTTTGATGTGACATTTTTCCATGGGATCCAATTTCCTCACTTTTACTTGATCAATGTTGGCAACCCACTAGGTCTATTAACAGGAGGTGCTGACAGGTTAATTACAGGAGGAAATTAACACACATCAGAGGCCTAGGTGATCATTCCTACTTGCAATCACCTTGCTTTGTAGATGATTTGCTGCAATATCTACACCTCTTGGGCAGTGCTTGGAACACAATGAAGCTGCATAGACTCTGGATTCTTAGCTAGGACTATGCCTTTGCTAGAAACTTGGCAGGGACCCATATGAGTGTATAAAACATGAATGATAACCTAAACACAGCATATTAGTTTCCTAGGGCTGCCATAACAAAGTACCACACATTGAGTGCTTTCAACCACAGAAATGTATTGTCTCACAGCTCTAGAGGCTCCAGAGCTCAAGGTGCAGCCAGGGCCTTGCATCCTCTAGAAACCTGAGGGCAGACTCTGGGCCTGCCCTCTCTCCTACCTCTGGTATTCCTTGGCTTGGGACTTGCAACTCCAACCTGTACATGGCGTTCTCCCTTTTCATATGCTCTATGTCCAAATTTCCCTCCTTCTAAGGATACCCTGATGACCTTATTTATCTTGATTACATTTGTAAAGGCCGTGTCTCCAAATACAGATACATTCTGAGTTGCTGGGGGTTAGGACTTCAACACAGGAATTTGGATGGGGGATTCAACCCACAACACACTGTTACTATCCCATTAATGGTGTCTCTGAAGTTGCTGAGGAAAAGGGGCAGGTACCATGTTGTGCGGTAAAAGGTGGGCTTCAGAGTCACACAAACCTGGATGTAAATCCCAACCTCGTTATCTATGAGTTGTGGCCTGTGTTACCCCTATAATAATAAACTGCCACTTGGATGTTACTTATATTAATTGCTGAAAGGTGGGTAATATCTACCTTGTAATTATTTTTTAAAGTGATTTTTTAAACATATATTTTATTGATTTTTTTACAGAGAGGAAGGGAGAGGGATAGAGAATTAGAAACATCAATGAGAGAGAAATATTGATCAGCTGCCTCCTGCACACCCCACACTGAGGATGTGTCTGCAATCAAAGTACGTGCCCTTGCCCAGAATAGAACCCGGAACCCTTCAGTCCACAGGCCAATGCTCTATCCACTGAACCAAACTGGTTAGGACTAAAGTAATTTTTAAAAAATATATTTATTTTATGTATTTAACAAATGTGAGGTTTACAAATATTTATATGACCTTATAACAGCCCTAGGAGGTAGATACAGTGATCACACAGAGGGCATGCACAAGCCAATTGATGTATCCTCAGTCATAGACTGGCCAGAAGCAGAGGCACATTAGAGACTAGCCGCCTGGTCCAAGAACTAAGAACTTCACCAGCAGCGCCAGTTCTGCCTACCACAAATGGCTCACTGGGCCTTCACAGTCCATGTAATAGATCGCTAACTTTGATCGAAATATTTTACTGGCTTTGCCTCTGACGCAGAAGGAAAGCCCAGGTTCTGACTATGGCCCACAAGGCTCTGGGAGATCTCAACCTACAGGCTTTGTGACCTCATCTCCTGTTATCCCCCTCATTCCTTATGCTCCACCAAAACTGCAGTTCCTCAACACTCGGGCCTTCTAAGGGCTTTTGCCTTCACTGTCCCCTGTTTTGACTGTATGCTGCTCCCATTATATTTTCCACAGGATTTGCTCCAGTCCTTTGCTCAAAAGGCACCCATCTCTCCACCTGGCCACCTTGTATGCACCGTATGCTGTTTTGTTTTTCTTCATGTCACTCATTACCACCTACTATAATAATGTTATTGTTTGTTTGCTTACTGTTTCTCTCCCTTCATGAGCATAGATAATCTTTGGTTATTTACTTGCTGTTTACCCAGTTCTTAGTGGAAGGCAGATGCTCAAGTATTTGTGAATGGATGAATGAATCAATGAATTAAGTGACAATATGAGGCCTGATCGCATTTTATAAATAATAATTGCAATTCTTAATTTAAAAACACAAATCTTTTTTTTTTGAGATTTAAGCTAAATCTTTATTTTTTTATTTTTGCTTAAAGTATTACAAGTGATAAGTAGGTCTCCATTTTTTTCCCTTGCCCTTCCCCGCTCCTTCTCTACCCCCCCCCGCCTCGTTTTTTGTGTCCATTGATTATGCTCATATGCATGCGTGCCAGTCTTTCAGTTGCTCCCTTAATTCCCCCCCAACTCTCCCCAGTCTTCCAGCTGTAGGATGACAGTCTGTTCAAAGCTGTTCTGTCTCTGTATTTGTCTATGTTTATCAATTTATAATGGTCTTTTCAAAAGAAGACATACAGAAGGCAGAAAGACATATAAAAACATGCTCAAAGTCACTAATTATACGAGAGATGCAAATCAAAACAACAATGTGGTATCATCTCACACTGGCCAGAATGGCTATCATCAACAAATCAACAAATGACAAGTGCTGGAGAGGATGTGGAGAAAAAGGAATCCTTCTGCACTGCTGGTGGGAATGCAGACTGGTGCAGCCATTATGGAAGACAGTTTGGAGTTTCCTCAAAAAATTAAAAATAGAACTCCCATTTGACCCTGTGATCCCACTCCTGGGAATATATCCCAAGAAACCAGAAACTCCAATCAGAAAGGATATATGCACTCCTATGTTCATAGCAGCACAATTTACCATAGCTAAGATTTGTAAACAGCCTAAGTGCCCATCAGCAGATGAATGGATTAGAAAACTGTGGTACATCTACACAATGGAATACTATGCCGCTGTAAAAAGGAAGGAGTTCTTAGCATTTGCAGGCGTATGGATGGAGCTGGAGAACATAATGCTAAGTGAAATAAGCCAGTCAATGAAAGAAAAATACCACACGATCTAACTTATTTATGGATAATAAAAACACAAATCTTTTGAATGTGGTAGAAAACTGAGTTGTGAATCAAATGACTTTGGTCAGGGGATTTTTTTTAACATCTAGGAGGATGCATGTTGCTGAAACTCATCAGGCTCTCCACATTGTACCTGGGCACAGCTCCTGGGAGATAAGAGCGCTCAGTCGCTGAGGGTTGAGGAAGAAGGATCATGCTAAGAAGAGAAAGGAAAGAACAGAGTGGGGAGAGGTGGGGGGGGGACAGGAAAGGAGAAAGACAGGGAAGGGAAGGAAGGTGAGCGCCCGCCTGTGATGAGCAGTGTGCTTGCTGCGGTGCTGGCGATGAAGATGAAAACCAGGTGGGTCAGTGAGACGCTCTCCCATGGTCGATGGTGCAGCGTGGCAAAGCCACTCTGCCTCTGTTGGCCTGGTTGTCTGCAGGGAAGAGGACTCTGAGCACCTCCGTTCTTTGTTTCTCCTTTGTGAGAAGAAAGGATTTCCTCAGAACCCCTGGACAGCTCTTCTCTAAACCTCAGCAGCACCAAGATCCGCAGGGAAGCTTTCAGACATGCAGTCACCTCCAGGGGCCTTTTCTGTCCTCAGTGACAGGGCAAGTTGCTCAGCCTTGTGCCAATGCACTTTCTTATTGGCTTGCAAAAGTCTAGATCAATTACTTTTCTGAAAGGCTTTTCTGTCTCCAGCTGTTCTCAGCAAAGGAAACAATAGCTTACTAGTGACTCTGTGTCACCCCTATAGTAATAAGCTGCCACTTGGAAATGGGAGCAGAGGCAAACTCACTCTAGGGGAAGGGCATTTAGGTTTGCAACTCCAAATGTTGTAAAGAAAAGCAAGCCTGGCCCAGGTCATAGCGTCGGTGACTAACAAAAACTACCAGCCACCACTCTCCACTGGACTGAAACAAGAGCCAGTGTGTGTGGGTGACTGTGCCGCATGATCCTTCCTCAGCTGGACCCCAGCATTCTCCTGAGGAATGCTCCTATTGGCCTTATGAGTCACCACATTCCATACTGATATTCCTAGCAAAAGGGGTGTGAAGCGATGGTACTATATAAGGTTATGTCCGGCTGCCAAAGCAGTGCTTTCACGACAAAGCTTCATGTGTCAGACCATTCTCCCCCCCAAATCAAGGGCAAGGAGAATGGATCTCTTGGATGTGATCCTTTGGGAATGTGACCACAAAATGCAGAAATGTGCTGCCAGTAATGATGTCTGACATCAATGTGTACTGGACATTAAAAAATATATGCCCTTTTTTGGAATCCAGAAAGGCAGCTCTGGGGTCACAGTTCACAGACGCACATTCTGTACTGACATTCACTATACAGATGTGAAAGAGTGCCCCATGATTACTTCATTTTCAGAAAATGGAAAGAGAAGAGAGTTCTGACTTCCAGGTTAATTTTTTAAAATATATTTTTATTTTATTTCAGAGAAGAAGGGAGAGGGAGAGAGAGATGGAAACATCAATCATGAGAGAGAATCACCGATGGGCTGCCTCCTGCAGCCCCCTCCCCCCCTCACTGGGGATTGAGCCCACAACCCTGGCATGTGCCCCTGACTGGTATCAAACCCAGGACCCTTCAGTCCACAGGCCCACGCTCTATCCACTGAGCCAAACCAGCCAGGGCTCCAGGTAATTGTTAGTAACTAACTTTTCTGACATTTAACTCAAGGTTCACACTGGAGGATGGATCAAGGGAGGACACAGGGATCCATTGGATCTGATGCAGGTTGTAGAGAGGAATGCATTTACCTTTCTGGGGGTATATTTTTAAATTTAACATTACAATGAATTTATCAGCAACACATTCTGCTGAGATGAAAGGTTTGAAGGAAAGAGAGAAGATGCAGGAAAAGGAGAGTGATCCAGATATGCCCTAATTAAATTATGGGGAATAATTAATACAAAAAAGTCAATAACTTTGTATTACTGAAAACAGAGCATGAAAATAAAAAAAATTGTTTTTTAAATTGTGAAACAGAATAAAATCTTTCAAAATAATAATAATAATAAACTCTCTATGATAAAAAATAGTAGAAAATAAAAATTGTCCCCTGTAGTATTTAAAGTAGTTTGAATTTATTTTTACTCCTAGGCAATACTAGAAATTACTAGTTTCGATCAGAGTGTTTTTCCAAATCACCGAATGACAGAAACATAATTTCTTAGGTTTTTAAAGGGAACCATTTCTGGTAGAACACGTTTAGATTTCTTCCCCTTTCCTTTTATCTTCCAAGTCAGCAAAAGCCTATGTTAGTATTAATCTCAGGAGGGCCCCGAACATAGACATAAAAATAACCTATAAAAAGTTTACCGAAAGCGTCTTAGAAAGGAACAATTAGGAAAAGCTCCTTTAAAAGGTAATTTCTCTTACTGGATATACATGAGTTGTTTGTTCACTTCCACAAACTAAAGTTTCTTCAAGGTCTGCCCCTTCCAATCCGTTGAAGGCCTTACTGGAAGGCTGACCTCTGAAGAACAGGCTGCCTCCAACCCAAACTTCAACTCCTCCGTGGCTGCTGGCCAACCCTGCAGATTTTGGACTTGCCAACCTCCGCAGTTGCATGGGCGCGCGCACACACACACGTGTGTGTGCATATACAACAAGACACACACATATGAATGGTTCTCTTTCTCTGGAGAACCTTGACTAATATAGCATCCAATAGTCTACCCTCAGCTCAGTCATTAAAATGATCCTTAAAAATCTGTCAGACCTTGTTTCTCCTCTGTTCGCCTCCAAGTGAGTCCCATCTCAGTCAGAGAAAAGGTCATGCTTCTTACAAGGACCTACAACTCTCTTCACGATCTCTGTATCTGTCCAGTGCAATCTGCCCTCCCCATGCCCCATTCTGCTGTAGCCACACTCCTGACGGTTCCCCGCGGCTCAAATGATCTGCACTCACTATTCCCCTGTCTAGAACATTTCCCCGATCACTGCATGACTCTCTCCTTCATCTCCTTCAAATTTTTGTCAGCTCTGCAGGATTCCTCCTTAATCACTATTTAAATCACGCACACAACCTCTCGCTACCACACCCTTAAGCAGCCTTATTTTTCTGTGTAGCACTTGCCCCCTTCTAACATACTTCTTGCTGGCCCTCTCTTGTTACCACTGGAATGTAAGCTTTTATTCCTAGACTAGAGGTCCAATGCCTAAAATTCATGCAACGGGCTCAACCCTCGCAGGCCCTCGCAGCCCCTGGCAGCCTCAGCTAGCCTCGAAGCCCCGGCTTCATCTGGACAACTTCGTTCGGACAGTTGTCCAGATGGTTGTCTGGAATGTCGTCTGGACTGTCATTCTGCTGCTTGGTTAATTAGCATTATTAGCCCTTTATTATATAGTTTTCCTAAAGGCCCTTAGTAAATGTTTGTGTGAAAATCAATGGATGCCTTCTGCCCTCTCAGAAAAATTTCTCTAGCACTTACCTGTTTCTTTTGTGTTTTTGAACTTTCTCCTTTGGTTATTTCCTCTCAACACTAAAAAAACCCCAAAGAGGTCCTTCAAGAGCCTCCATATTAACAAAACAAAACAGTAAAGACCAACTATGACTTTCCCTCTGCTCCATTCTGTCCTCTGTTCTACACCACTCCGAGTCACTTCATCAAACCCAGAGTTCCAACCATGATAACAGGTGGACATCCATTTGTATCCTGACCTCTAGCCCAGCCCACCCTCCTGGAGTGGCAGGTCCTTTGGGACAACTGCCTAATACACATCCCCCCATCTGTGCTTCACAAACATCTCAACATTTCCAACACTGAGCCATTTCATTCTCCAAACTTACCCTTCCCGTGTGTCCCCTGTATGTGTTATTCTTGTCCACCCAACTTGCTCAAGCCAGAAACTCAAGTTCCCTTATACCTCCTCCCTGTTCCTCACCCCCAATTACACATTTTCATAAAGTTCTTTCCATTGATTTCGTGAATCACTCTAAAATCCAGCTTCTCTTCAGGGGCCTGGTTCAAAACCTCACCACTTTCTTTTTATATTACTACCTAACCCCTCAATGGTCTTTCCTTCTTCTTGTCTTTTTCCTGCTGTCTTAATTCTCCGTGGCTGCCAGAAGCAGTCCCTCAGAAAAACAAACGAGATCCTATCATAACCCAGCTTAAAACCCTTCCTTGGTTCCCCACAGCATTAAGAAGGAAAGCCTAAAATCTTTCGTGATCCAAAGCCCACCTACCTTTCTCACACTTGCCCCTCAGCCCTCCTGACCTATTCTTTCCCTGTGTCAAACTGAATACAGTTCCCAAAATGTCACCTCACTAGGCCTCTTGCCCTTATTCATACTGACACTTCCTTCTGGAAACCCATCTCCTTTTTATTTACACAGCTGCCTTGTGCTCATTCTTAAGTCTCACTTGCGCACCGCCTTCAGCAGTCTGGTTTAGGTACTCTTTCTTTGAGCTTACAGCATCACTTCTGTACTTCTACTAGCAGTGCCCATCTTTCTGATTTACTTTAATTCCATCTTTCTAAACTTACCAATTTTTGAGGGCAAGGAATTTGTCTTCATGAATTTTTTATTCCTCGTTCTTCGCTCAGTTCCTGGCATAGAATAGCTGTTCAAAGGATCTTATTTAAATGAAATGACCAATTTTCTTGTCAGTCCCTAGCTAAATAAATCTAATTTAATGAAATAAATGGACTGTGACACTCAGACAGCTTGTGATTAACTAAAAGAGCGAGGTTACATTCACCAGGGGCCTAGGAAAAGGAATCCGCCAGGTTTCTCCTGGATCTCCACTAGCGCATGTGTCCAAAATGGAAAGGGCGATTGAGGTGGCTAGTGATGATGACAGTGAAGGGAGAGAAAGGAATTATTTGCAGCTGGGAGTTGTGTCAATGTGACAGTACCTAACCTCAAAGTCGCTGTAATGTCAGTTCCCATTATCAGGAAGAATAACAGGGCAGTGGAGATCTTCTAAAGTGGTCGCATAGAGAGAATAGGACTCTGCAGCTGGAGAGGAGAACTTGAACGCTTACCGAGGAGAATGCTTGTCCACGACCAAAAATCCCTTCTGGAGTAATGATAGGAACGAGGAGACTCAGATTCTCTTGATTCTTTCTTGAGAAGTCCACCAACTTTCTGAGAAGCGCACATGAAGATGCAAGGATTAAACACTGAAGCACAATGCGCCTTTCACAGAAACTCCATTCAGGGCACTTTTTGTTGTTCTAATCTAGAGGAAGTAGAAGTAAAAAAAAAAAAAAAAAAAAGGATACATGTAAATGGGAGTGTATAGTGTAACTGTCCAAGCATAGGAATTGATATAAAATTGTGTGATCCGCTTAAAATGAGAATGGGATAAGCCTCATAAAAATGAGTTTTATGCCATGTGTCTTTCTTTTAGTTTCATATCAGTTTATTAATTCACACTGCTTGGGGCCAGTGGTTCCACATACTATTAATTGGTCAGATTGTCACAATCCAGTCTTAGTAGCAAGATTTGTAAAAGCAATTTTATCACATGACCTGCTGAAATCTGATTACACTTTCTTTATGGCAATGGTTTATGATGTTCTGCAAAAGTGAATGGGTGGCTATTGGATAGGCCTCTGAACCTCTGTTTAACGCTGAATAACTAGAAAATTCTACCAGGAACTTCTTTATATATTCAGATTTGGGGTATTCCCCTGTTTTTTTTTTTAAAAAGTGTATAAACTTATTATCTATGGCATCAACCAATTTAGCACCTTGATTAAAGAGGAAATTAGGAGATCCCTAGATGGTTTGGTACAATGGATAAATCAGCCTGCGGACTGAAAGGTCCCAGGTTTGATTTCAATCAAGACCACATGCCCAGCTCAGTCTCCAGTAGGGGACATGCAGGAGGCAACCAGTCAATGATTCTCTCTCATCATTAAAATTTCTCTCTCTCTCTTTTCTTCTCTGAAATCAATAAAAAAATATATATATTTACAAAAAGGAAATTAGGAGAGTTTAGCACTATCATTCTTATTGTGAATAAGCCAGTTCAAAGTAATCATTTTCCTTCCAAAGACAACTAGTAGAGTGAAAATAATGACTTTGGAGTTAGTAGATGTGTTTTGTGTGACAAATTTTCTGCTTACCAGCTAGATGAAGCATAGGTAAATTATTTAACTTCTTTGGGTCTCAGGTTTCTCATCTGCCAAATGTGTGTAACACCAATTAATAGCTTTGTAGATTAAACTAGACGTAGAATTCTAGAGGAATCCTGGCACATCATGAATTTTTTGTAGTAAGCCACTCTAAATTTTTTTCCCATTATTGACCAATCTCATTACCCTCATTTTGAGGATCTGGATATGTTTCCCATTTTAATTATCTGTCAAGTCTATGTTCTCTGCTCATTTATTTTGCATGTATTTACTGAGTACTTACCATATGCCAGTCAATGTTGCAGTGAACAAAAGAGATCAAGTCCATGCTCTCCTAGAACTAATAATCTAGTAATTGGATGAATTCAAATTTGGGAGAAGTCAATTGCCAAAAACTACTGATGATTTCATTACCCAGAAATAAAATTTTTCTGCAGTTAGAGACAAACACTTATTTTTAACACCTGGATGTTCTCAAATGTCTCCTTTTTTATCTTGAGTTCATTTTTCTCTTGAGATTTTGTCTCTGGTTTCCAGATTGAAGATCATTCTTTTTTAGAAGAGAGAAGCAAAATAGGGGTTGCATAATTCTAACTTCACTCTCTTATCTAAATATATTAAAAGCTAATATGCAAAGTGTCCCTCTGACCATCCGCCATGATGAGCACTGACCACCAGAGGGCAGACACTTAACGCAGGAGCTGCCCTGATGTGCACTGGCCAGCACCATGGACCTGGCGCCAACAAACCAACACTTGGCTTCCTCCAAGTGGGACACAGGCCCCACCACCACCCCAGAGTGATAGCTCATCAAATTGCAGCCAACACTGCCAAGATCCCATGGTGCAAAATGCAGCCCACAGCCCAGCCCAGCCCAGCCCAGAAACAGAGGCTGTGAGCACTGGGTAATGACGTCACATAGCAACACCCAGCTTCCTCTTCCTACCTTTGGACTAGCATCCTTGGAATTTCTTCAGCCCAGGAACCTGACTTGCTTTACAGCCCTTTATAGCTTTATGCAAACACTTTACACTCACACCAAATGTTTGTGAAGGGTTTTTCCCATGCCTTGTCTCATTTGATCCTCACAGAAGCCCTGGAGTAGGTAGATAGGAGACTGGGTAGAATCCTATTTTCTTTTTGTTAGCCAGAAATGGAGATTTAGGAGGTTTAGAAACCTGACCCAACTGAAAAGAAGTAAGAAATGGTGGACCTTGAAAATAACTTCAGGTTTTCTCACTGCATAGAATATAGTCAAACACTGCTGCAGTTAAATATTTTACCCTTTGTTCTCCCTGAATGATCTACAATACTAATCTGTTTCGTGTTGATATTTACTGCTATGTTGCTTACAATTACCTGAAAGAGAAGTTAGTGTGTTTCACTGGGCTGGAAAAAGTTTAGCCAAATCAGAAAATAGGTCTAATTAAGCAAATATATATATATATTTAAGTTGACTCGCGCATGCATGATACATATAAGCCTCTCACTGTGTTTTGATCTCTCATTGTCGATTGTGAATTTGGTTGACACTTAAAGAAAGGGTGAATAGTGATATTCAAATATTTCTTCTAGTTAATTTTCTTTCAATGTGCACTTGGGCCACTAGCATATTAATATTTTCCCAGCTTTTCTAGGCAGTATCTGTCCTTCTTTGCTCTTCTTGATTTTGGACATAGTTTTCAAAGCCCCTTTGGCTTGTTCTAGCTCATTCTATGTAAGAGTCCTGAGAGTAGCTGGTTATGTTCTTCTATGTTTGTCTTTTGTAGTAAGTCCTTTAAAATCTGAACTTATTAACAAATATCTAGGCTCAACAGACCCCTCCTTGCTGGTCATATTGTTTGCTGAATGCCACACTCTTTACTTAATTTAATTGCATGGTGCCTTCAGTCTCTTTATCTCTTGAGTCCTATACGCATTTAGGTCTCTGGCCAAAGCACTGAAAGTTTGTAAAAGCTTTTCTAAAATCTGAGATCGTAATGATTCCTTAGACCTGGACTGATCAACTTGCCATATATGCAATTATAAATATTCTAGAGGTCATATTTTAAAAATAAAGTAAAATAAAACAGGTAAAATTAATTTTAATTTTTTAAAATTTTTTATAATTAGTATGTTTTATTTAACCTAATATATCTGAAATATTAGCATTTTAAGATGTAATCAATAAAATTATTAATGAGATGTTACATTATTTTTGCACTAAGTCCTCATAAGCAGGTGTGTATTTTGTACTTTCAGAGCATTTCATTCAGACTAGATCTCTTTTAAGTATTCACTGGGCCCCTGATCTACTGACTACCATATTGCCCAGCACATTTGCGAACCCATCATGTGGAACTTATTCAAGTATTCATTATTTTCTTCTAATATTAAGTAATTCCTTTACTTAATGCATTTGGTTTGTATAAACTTTGACAAAGGATAAAAGTACCTTAAAGTGAGCCAATTAGAGGTAATTTTTACTATATTATGAGCTCAAGTCTTGTGATTTTTGCTTCCTCTTTTCCATAATTTGCATATTAATGTATCTGAATATTGTTTGAAATAATCAACAGCCTTGTAGGGGGTCAGTAATCATTTCTTCCTCTGTTTTCTTTATCTCCATTTTCCAATGCTTTTTATCTTTAGTGTCTTTGCTTGTCATAAAAAAATAGTACTTAATCTAGCTGTAAAAGATATCAGGTAAACAAACAAATTGGAAAATGTTTGATCTCATTAATAAACAAATAAATGCAAAATAAAAGAACATTTGGGAGCTATTTTGCCCATTAAAGTAGTGATTTCCTTTTAAATGATAACACTCAGTGAGAATAAAACCTTGTAAACTGTTTCTCACACACTATTAGTGATATTGACACATCCTTTGAGGTAAATCTTTTGACAATGTGAATCAGTGATGTTAAAAATATTCACTTCATTTGATACTCTAATCATCCTACAGGGAATACTAATCATAATGCTCAGAATTATTCATGAAAGAAAAAAGTGAAAACAACCTCAATGTCCAAAATGGGAAATGAGATAAATTACACTATGTTCATTAGGCAGCATCTTAAATATGTATTAAAGTGATGATTACATAAATCTTTCAAGAATAAAACTATAAGAATGACATGTTAAGAGTGAAATTATATATGTATCTAATTCTATGAAACATGCAAATCAAAGAAAAATACTAGAAAGTAATATACAAAAATGAAATAATTGTTCTATTTCAGTAGTGGGGCATAAATGATCTTTTTACTGCTTCATGGTCCATGTTTTCAGAAAAAAATTGCAATGTAATCTAATAAAAGAGAAACATGATAATTGATCACACCTCTGCTACACCCCAAGCCATGCCCCACCAGCCAGTCAGAGCATCTATATGCAAAGTAACCCGACCAAGATGGTGGCCAGCAGCCATGGTACTGGAGTAAGCAGGAGGCTTGGTTACCACAGCGATGGAAGAAGCCAAGTTTCCCGCCTGCCCTGGCCAGCAAGACAAAAAAGTTTCAATTATAGAAGATAAATAAATTCCAGATTCCTGCTTCTAGCCAGCCACACTGGGAGCTTGGGTCACTGGGGGCCTTGGCCAGCCTGCAAACAGCCATCAGCCCCTCACCCAGGCTGGCCATACCCTCATGGGGTGAGGGTCCTCACTGGGGGTTGAGGCCAGCCTGCAAACAGCCATCAGCCCATCACCCAGGCTGATCAGGCACCCCAGCAGGGACCCCCACCCTGAAGGGGCTGTGGCCAGCCTGAAAACGACCCTCAGCCACCCACCCCAGCAGAATCCCTCTCCCTGAAGGGGGTGTGTCCAGCCTAAAAACTGCCCTCAGCCTTAACCGGTTTGGCTCAGTGGATAGAGCATTGGCCTGAGGACTCAAGGATCCCAGGTTCGATTCCAGTCAAGGCCATGTGCCTTAGATGCGGGCACATCCCCAGTGGGTGGTGTGCAGGAGGGAACTGATAGATGTTTCTCTCTAATCGATGTTTCTAGCTCTCTATCTCTCTCCCTTCCTCTCTGTGGAAAATCAATAAAATATATTTTTAAAAAACTGCCCTCAGCCCCTCACCCAGGATGGCCAGGCACCCCAGCAGGACCCCCACCCTTATCTGGGACACTCTTCAGGGCAAACAAGCCAGCTCCCACCCATGTACCAGGCTTCTATCCTATATAATAAAAGGGTAATATGCAAATTGACCCTAACAGCAGAACCACTGGGAATGACTGGTCACTATGACACACACTGACCACCAAGGGGCAGATGCTCAATACAGGAGCTGTCCGCTGGTGGTCAGTGCACTCCCACAGGGGGAGCTCTGCTCAGCCACAAGCTAGGCTGACAGCTGCCAGCACAGCAGTGGTGGCAGGAGCCTCTCCCATCTCCTCAGCAGCGCTAAGGATGTCTGACTGCAGCTTAGACTTGCTCCCCACTGGCAAGTAGGTATTCCCCGTGGGCTCCCAGGCTGCCAGAGGGATGTCTGACTATCAGCTTAGGCCTGATTGCCCGTGGAGCTGGCCTAAGCCAGCAGATGGAAATCCCCCGAGGGGTCCAGACTGCAAGAGGGCACAGGCCGGGCTGAGGGACCCCCCCCCCCCGAGTACACAAATTTTTGTGCATCGGGCCTCTAGTTTATTTAAATAAAAGAGTGCGTTTTAAAAGTCATTAGTATGGTGTTAAAGTGTTGCACAAGCATGTTCAGTCATTTTCCAGTTGCTCAAGAAAGGACCAGAATCCAGAGCCTCATGAGCTCTGAGACCTGAGCTCACCTCTGTCACAATTCTTCGCCTCAGCTTTCTTCTCTATACAAGCAGCAACAGAATTAAATGACATTGTAGATTTTTCAAATTTAAAATTCTATGATTTTCCAAAAGCACGGACCAAAATGACCTTTGTTGTGTTTTTATGAGAATCAAATGAGGTAATGCTTATGAAAGCAATTTAAACTATAAAAAGCATTATACCATTTTACACTGGTACTAATCATTCAAATTTAGCTCTGTAACTGCACTGTGTATTGGACTTTGGCAAAAGTAATCAAATATTGAGTGTCAAGTTATGTACATATTTTATTGTTTCCTTTATCAATTGGATGACAATAAAAGGTGTTTCCACAAAATGATGGAGATGAAATAAGTGTCCTCCTATACAAGTGTGGTTACTTCACAACTGCATACATCAGCAGGTCTCTTACTCCACTGCCATAGGAAACCACATTTCTACACCAATGTACCAATTAGTAAGACATTTATTCTAACTTGTAAAATTTTGGTTTTTCATAAATAATTTTTTTAAGAAATGTATGTATTCCAATCAAGTTGGAATGTGTCAGGCCCCATCAAAGGTTTTGACCAGAAAATGAAACAGAAACGGTACCTCATGGAGTTTATAGTCATGAGGAGGGGTGTAGGAAGTCACTGAGCAAGCCAACCAATAGATTAAAAAGTCATATATAGCCCTAGCTGGTATGGCTCGGTGGATAGAGCATCGGCCTGCAGACTGAAGGGTCCTGGGTTCGATTCCAGTCAAGGGCATGTGCCTTGGTTGCAGGCACATCCCCAGTAGGGGGTGTGCAGGATGCAGCTGATCGATGTTTCTCTCTCATCGATGTTTCTAACTATCCCTCTCCTTTCCTCTCTGTAAAAAATCAATAAAATATATATTTTTTAAAAACCATATATCTAGCATATATGCTATGCTGTGATAAATGTGAATAGAAAAAAATTAGTTGCTACAAAAATATGATTCAGAGTGGATGGTTTAGGATGGGATCCCTCTAAGCAAGTGACCATCCGAGCCAAGAGAATGAGGAAGAAAGGCAGGCAGCTACAAGGCGTCGGGGAAAGGAGTTGCAGGCAGAGAGCAAGCCCAGCCAGTCTGAAGGAGGATAACTGACTTAGTTCAAGGAGTTGAAAGTAGTTTAGTATAAGCTGGAAACTTCAATGTGTGGAGGACAAAGAAACAAGATGTGATGGAAGAAATGGGAAAAGCCAGAAGGTCTGGACCTCTGGAAAGAAGTCTGACTGGTACTCTGGGTATGATGTAAGCCATTGAAATGAAACTCTGTGCACTTTCTATGACTCTGGTTACACATATGTCTACCACTTGATGTGTCTCACAGGCCACTTAATTTTTAAGAGATATTTTTTCTGTGTTTAAATATAGATTTTCTGAATTAAATTTACTGTTACTTCCTTCTATATTTTCCAATCTGCAGTTCATCCCATTTAGTGAAATTTCCATTTCTGATTTTCTTTTGTTAGTTCCAGATTTTCCATGTACTTAATTTTTATGATTTTGATTTCTCTGTTGAAATCCATCATCTCTTCACCTAATATATCTATTTGTTTTTATGCCGCAAACATATTGATAATACTCTTTGAAAGGTATTATTTCATAATTCTACCTTCTGGGCACCTCAGATTTGTTTCTATGGACTTTTTTGTCTTCTGATTATGGCACACATTTTCCTGCTTTGCGTGCCTGGTAACTCTTTATTATATGTTGGGTATTTCAGTTTCTATTTTGTTTGGAGTCTGGATTTTGTTGCCTCCCAAATAATGTTGGTCTGGAAGGCAATCAATTTACTGGTGGATCAGATTGACTTTAGGCTGTTTAGAATGGCTTAAGAGTGGCATTTACTCTTTGGTTAATACAGACCTATTTTTTTTTTAGCAAGTCAACAATTTTAATAAATTTATATAATTGTATCATCACCACAATCTAGTTTAAGAACATTTTCATTATTCCCAAAAATTCTTGTGCCATTTATAGTGAATTATAGCTTCTACTTCATTCTTAGGCAGATACTGACCTGCTTTCTAACTACAATTTTGCCTTTTTAAGATATTGAATATAAATTAAATAGTCTTTTTCATCTGGCTTTCATTTAGCATATTTTTAGCTTAATATATTTTATAGCATGTACCAGCAGTTCATTCCTTTTCATTGCTGAATATAGTTTCATTGTATGCATATACCTATTTTATTTTCCAGTCACCAATCAATGGACATTCAGATTCTTTATTGTTTTCTGGCTATTATTAATAGAGGCCGGGTGCATGAAATTCATGCATGGGTAGGGTCCCTAGGCCTAGCCAGCAATCAGGACCAATTGGGGCCTTCCTTCCCCCAGATGTGGCTGGGGCCTTCCTTGGTTCCATGCCGCCCCCTGGAGGTTAGCGCACAACATAGCAAGAGGTCAAACTCCCGGTTGGTGGATCTCCTGGTGGGTTGAACTCCCGAGGGGACAATTTGCATATTAGCCTTTTATTATATAGGATACTGCTATAAACATTCACATACATGTCTTTGTGTAGATCTATTTTTATTTTTCTTGGGTAGATTTGTAGACGTGGATTTGCGAGGTTGAATGGTAAATTTATATTTAACACTTTCAGAAACTACAGAAATGCTCTCCAAAGTAACTGTGCCATTCTCATTTTCACCAGAATATGTGAACTTCCCCGTTTCTCCACATCCTTGCCAACACTTGGTAATGTCATACTTCTCATTATAGCCATTCTAGTGGATATGCAGGAGGGTGCCTTTATTATTTATTACATCTGATGACTAAGAATGTTTAGCAAGTTCTTGTGTGCTTATTAGCCACTCATAAATCTCTTTTTAAATGAAATATATATTCAGATATTTTGTTAAGTTTTTAATCCAGTGGATAGTGCTACTTTTAAGGTGTGTTTTTTCTATGATTTCAACAAAAGCTTGGGAAACTCAGTGATATGACTGCACCCTGACTGGGCAGAACTCCAGTGCCACCTTGCACTGTGTAACCTCCAGGATCCCAGTGCTCATGCTTGGGTAGCTTTTCTTAGCTGGTAATTATGGAGTTTCATGTACCAGGTTGGTACAGCAAAAGACTCAAAGGAACCTATATGCAGATCTCTAGAGCTACTTCCCTGGGCAACTGTTTCCTCTCTGGATACCCTTCTCCATGAATTCCAGTTGCCTCAGGGGCCTTGAACTTTGATATCCATCTCCTCCACCTAGCAAGATCACTGTTCTCAACCTTATTTGGGAAGTGCCCCAGGCAGAAAGCTTAGGAGAATGGAAGCTGTATCTAAATTTACATATTTTTCCTTTTCTTAAAAATGGCAGAGCTGTGTGGTATATGGTCCAACGTCTGAAAAGTTACTTCATATATTTTGTTCAGTTTTATAGTTGATTACTTCGAGTAGTTAAATCCAAAACCTAGTACTTAATTATGTCCAAAATTGTATTAAAATATTTTGAAAACTGCCACTGCTTTTTATTTTAAATAAATAATGCTTTCTTCTGGGAAGAGTTTAAATTTTGCAATAAAATAATAATGCATGTCACTTTCCAGCTGAATCTTTGCTATATGGGACAATTAAATAATCATTTACAAAAGTCTTGATTTAATTAATGGAATTTAAATTTATGACATGAAGTGACTTTATTCCAACTGCTTCACAGAGAACGAAAATGCATGCCAAATAAAATGGATGATCTCACAAAATTTGTGTGAGATCAGATTGATGCACAAAAGGGCTGCAGTTCAAATTTAAGGAGCTATTAAAAGGAAAAATGGAAGAAGTCATCAATAGCCTCATTATTCTAATCACAATGAAATTCAAAATGTAAATATAGTCTGCCAAAGTGGAATTGTTTGTGAATACCACAATTATAGATGGCAAAGAATGCAGGGCAAAACATACTTAGTGGCCATGGCTGGTGTGGCTCAGGTGGTTGAGCGCTGTCCATGCAATGAAAGGTCCAAGATTATATTCTCATCAATTCCCCATCAGGGCACACGCTCAGGTTTCAGGTTCCATCCCCAATCAGGGTACATAATAGAGGCAACCGATCGATGTTTCTTTTCTCTCTTTCTCTCTCTCCCTCTTCCTTTCTCCTTCTCTTTTTCTCTCTAAAATCAATAAAACCATAATTTTTTAAAAACATACTTTGTGTGCAGCTCTGGAATAGTGGAATGAAAAGAAGTTTATTTAAGGCCATATTTAGTCTGATGACTATAAATGTAAGTTGTGTTCAGGAAAAAAATTACATTTATGCTAAATGTTATTTCAGGGATTCATATCTAAATATTGTAGGTAACATTCTAGAAATTTCTACATCAGCCCACAAAGTAGAAACAAAAATATCATCTGCATTCTCAATACAAAGGGTCTTTGCTGAAAACACTCTGCCCGTGGTCTCTGGAAGCCAAAAAGGAAAAGCAATCTCATTATCACTGATAAGCATTCCCAGTGAAAGCTAACCTGACAGGATTCTCATAGCCCCCTTTTAAATTCTGACAAATAGCTCACAGTTCTCCAAAAAATTATGTATCTATCTATTAATATTAATAAGGGTGATTTAGTCTAGAATCCTTGCCACTATAATTTGTTAAAGTAATGTGGAATATAATAATCTAACATTTTTAAATTTTTTATTTTGTTAGCAATTTATATTTCAAACTTTTTTCACTGCACATGGAAAAATATAAGCATAGATTCTATCCCTTTTGTTTGTATCTCTAATCTCAAGGAATATACAAAATTATCAAGATATAATTAATTTTGATTCATGTCCATATGTAGGAAGTATGTGCTGCAATATAATTTTGAGCAGTGATGGCTAGATAGCATCCAAAAATGGATTTTAAAACTGTCCAATAATTAAATGATCATATCTTATAAATGTGAAAAATGATGAAAGGCAGCAAAAAGATTAGGAATCTGGAAATCTGCATTCTAGTTCAAGCAGGACAAGATCAAATGGAATGATTAAAGCTTAGTTATCTCAGTTGCCTTTCTCGTCTAAAAAGTACAGGCTTTATCGGCAAGATCACCGTAGAGCACGTCTCCAAGAACTCCATAATGCAGCCTGCAGCTCAGACATGTGCATGGAACAGTTCATAAGCACAAGAGGGTGCTGAGGCCAGAATTTGCTTCACATAAGAGGCTTACCCTTTAAATCTCTCTCTCTCTCTCTCTCTCTCTCTCTCTCTCTCTCTCTCTCTCTCTCTCTCCCTCCCCCCACCCCGTCTCTTTCTCTGGCTCTCTCTCAATTCGTCCTGAGTGTTTAAAGTGCCTGATTAATACTACAGAAAACATTAAGACCAGGAAAAACAACAGCTTTGTTTTACCATGTTTATGAATTCATTTGTTCTCAGGGTTTCCTGTTTTTCAAATGATTGAAAGTAGAATTGGTATGCTTCTGTTTCTTTTGTTTCCCTTTGTCTTAAAATTTTCCTGGAATTTTCAAAAAAACCCCATCTCTCTCAGCTGTTGTACTTGAAAATAAATTTTCTTTTTAGTGAAATGTCTCCACGTCAATGTCCTGTGACATAGTCTCCCTCACAGGTAACATTACATTGCAGTTTGTCCTCTGGTACTGTTTTTGCATCTTCACTTGTAAAAAGTAAGTCTCCTTCTGTGTTAAGGTGCCATGCTCATTAGTAACCACAAGGGAATTCCAATGTTAACAATGGCACTTTCTACTTGGACATCGTGTATTTAATTAGGTGGTTCTAATATAGCTCTTCACTGGATCTTTCTCGCAAGGCTCTTTTGGGGCAGGCATTGCAAGCATTACCCTTTAAGAAGGAAGAAATGGAAGATGGGAGATAGTGAGTCACAAAGAAGGTAAATGGTAGACTTGGAGGGAAAACCCACATTCTCTGTGGCCCCTGGTCTGAGACTCCATCCACTACCCAACTTGTCCCTCTAAAGCAGCAGTTCTCTCAACCTATGGGTCTCGACCCCTTTGGGGGTCGAATGACCCTTTCACAGGGGTCGCCTAAATACATCCTGCATACCACATATTTACATTATGATTCCTAACAGTAGCAAAATTACAGTTATGAAGTAGCAACGAAAATAATTTTATGGTTGGGCGTCAACACAACATGAGGAACTGTATTAAAGGGCTGTGGCATGAGGAAGGTTGAAACAGGTTTCAACCCTAAATTAAAGTGAAAACTGTATTGGGTGCATCTGTGAAATTCCTGTTTTCATTTGGCTGTCCCCTGATCGGAACTTTTGCTACCAGTTGGAAGAACAGCAGACCTCTATGAGTTGCCAATAATCTGCTCGCGTGATGATTGGCACACAGATTGCTCTTATCATTTTGCTTCACACCCCTGAGGCATGAGGAAGCAGTTTCTGAGTGTGGTGGTTCACATGCTGGTGTGTGTTTTCTTTGTTCTAGTTTTTTGTTTTCTTTAAATGAAATGGAAATTTTAAAGAACAAAATGAGGGGGTGAAGGGATGGTAGTGACATTTTATGTATGAATTGTTCTCTCTGACTTCTCTACATGACAAGTTCTAAAATAGATTTCTAAATATCTGACTTAATCAGCATCTTAAATTGCCTTCTCTCTTGTGTGATAATTTTGTTCCCTATTATTAATACATAAAGCAGTGGAGCTTTGGGCCCTGGGTATAGGCAGTCTAATCCCCAAATTTTAAGAGCTGTAAATAAGTGACAGCATGATTGTATTTGAATATCTGGGGAGTCAAGTTTTGGGAGAAGAACCTGAGGTAACTCATAGTTTCTATATCTAGCTTTGATCATAATCCCAGTCTTTGGCAGATGAAAGAGTAGTTTCTTTTATCTAGACCTCAGAATCTATTATAATTTTATTTAAAAAGGGGAAAAAAGGAATTTAAGGTGAGTCATCAAGCTAGTAACTTCCATATTTTACGATGTAAGAAGAACCAAATCTGCGCTTGGACAAACACAAGCTTTGCACCCTTGCATTAGCACAGTGGCGCCCAGGATACCTTCCCCTTTTTCATGGATGGACATTAGCGAGGGACTCATGCTTCAGCATTTGGGTGTATTTCCATTGGCTAGAGAATCTACTGGAAGTCCCCAAATACTTTTCTTTCAGATTATCTCAGTTCTTCTCTGGAAAAACAGATTAGGTAAAGTTCATGGCCAAGCTAAACAGATGAACAATAGGAATTATAAAGGAGTCTACAGGTTCAGAAAACCAGCTCTTACCTGACCTCACATACCTTTGTTGGCCGCTGCATCTGACCAGGCGGCCATCATTGCTATCCAATGATACATACCCTAAGGAAGCACATTTTGTTTATGCCCATACTTGATATATCCTCTCAAGCTTAATAAACAGCATTTACAATAAAACAATCCTTTGCTGCAAATAAAAATATGTCATGTATTTAAATATTAATCTTTTGTGTAAATTTCCACCGTCACAGTGTAATATCTGAGCTAATCCAGAAGCACAAGAATGTGTGTCTGCATCCAGTACAGCCCTCAGCCCCGTGTAGTCTAACACTGTTTCATATCCACAACAAGTAGAAATTGTGGTGACTGGAAACTTACCAAATGTTACCAGATGTTTATGAAGTACAGGAAACACTGAACATCTTTCTCATTTTTTATACCAAAATATCTACTTATAATTATTTGTTAAGAAATTTAGGAGACAATAGTAATTTTGGAGAAGCTGACAATTAAAGCAAATCTGTAGGTGATTATTAAATACCCACCATAAACAAATACATTTTTCCTCTAAAAATATTGAAGGCTTCTAATTATAGTTTATAAGAATAAAGGACTTTCTCCTCTCAGTAGATATTCAAGTTTGTGAATTACTACAAATGGATATGCCAAGAAAACAACTGAATTTATTTTGATTTAAAATGCATATATTCAGCTCACTCAATGATGGCCTGGATGCTGGAAAAGAATATGGGTGAAAAACAAGGGAGATAAAAATACATAATTGAAATGGACTCAAATTTTCTGGGACTTTATGAGCAAATATTTATCCATTCTAAGCTTTTGTTGCCTTAACTGAATATAAGTGCTGACTCCATAGTGCTAATAAAAGAATTAAGTGGAAAAAAATAAAAAACATGTAAAATACATCACAGAGTACCTGGCACACAATAAGTGTTTATTTATTTTAATAACTACTATTTTATTATTTTGTAACTTATTTCACATAAGCTTTTTAATAACTTGAATATTGATGTAAAGCTTATGAAATTCTGTTAAATTTCATAGAAGTTTTTAGTGTATTTATTTATCTTTTTAAAATATATTTTTATTGAATTCAGAGAGGAAGGGAGAAATAGAAACATCACTGATGAGAGAGAATCACTGATCGGCTGCCTCCTGCACGATCTGGAGGATTGAGCCTGCAGCCAGGCAAATGCCCTGACCGAGAATTGAACTGTGGCCTGCTGGTTTACCGGTGAGCACTCCACTACTGAGCCATGACAGCGGGTGTATTTCTAGTCTCTTTAAAGAAAATTCATAGTATAGCTATTTAACCTTCCATTTTGTCTTCTATCTTAGTTTTTATTTTATTGTGTGAATGTAACATGAATATATTTTCTACTTGGAAGCATTAAAACATTGGCTATATGTGACTGCTGTTTGGCAGCAGGCTTAACATCCAGCGTAGATTTCTACTTAATGTTGGCTTTGTTCACTTGAGTTACAAGAATACATTTTCTTTTTTTCCTTCTTTTTTTGCATCCAAGCATTGGTTGTTAGCAATACTGTTGGGGAAACACATCACTCTCAAAGAACATTATAAGAGTAACAGTAAAAGCAGCAATACTAAGAGCAGCCTTGCCTTGTGCCCTTCCCTCCTCACTTCTCCTGAGGCTCAGAAGAGAACTATGTTACCTAACTGGTGGGTGACAGCGATGGGTCCATATTTTTAAGTAAGGTGGAGCCAACCTAATGAAAGGTTATGAAACTGAGGAACCAGTCCCTTCACTCTCCTTTCTGCTCTAAACAACATGACATTATGCAGAACTAAGCTCCCCTGCAGTGGACCTTCCCAGGGCTTAGACTGATGTAGAGAGGAGACATGCAGGGGAGGTAAAAGTGATGGGAGGTGGGGGACCAAGAAGACCTCAGCAAGCCCATTTGATTGTGACCCTAAACCATCTGACATTTTTGTTCCCATCTATATATTAGTTTGTTCTCAAATTGGGTAGAAAAAGGTGTATTATTGCTTAGCCCTTAAAACCCAATCACTCTCTGAACACCTTTCCCACAATCCTTAGCTCCTCTTCAGTGATGTCCAGTGATAAGCATTGTATTTATCATTCCATGTCTTTCCTATGCTTTGACGTAAAGATAGAGTGTAAAAATCTACACTCTATTTGTTTACATCTATTTGTATTTTAATATAGATTGTACCTATTTTTAATCATTTGAGTTTTTAAATTTATGAATTATTCTAAAAGATTACTTATTTATTTATTTATTTATTTATTTATTTATTTATTTATTTGCCTTTTGATTCCTCTTCACCCATTTCTCCCACCTCCAAACCCCTACTTCTGATGACCACAAATCTGTTCTCTGTATGAGGTTTTTTGTTTGTTTGTTTTACTTCATTTTGTTTTGAATTCCACATATGAGAAAGATCATATGGTATTTTTATTTTTCTATCTGACTTATTTTACTTAGCATAATGTCCTCGAGGTTCACTTATGCAAATAGTAAAATTTTATTCCTTTTTATGGCTGAATAACATTCATATATATATATCACAATTTCTTTATTCATATATTGATGTGCACTTAGGTTTTTTTCCATGTTCTGGCTTACCCAGAAGTTAAATTGTAGAATCATATGCTAATTCTATTTTTAAGTTTTTGAGGAACCTCTATAATGCTTTCCATAGTGGCTTCACCAATTTCCATTTCCAGCAATAGTGTTCAAGGGTTTCCCTTTTTTCCACATTCTTGCCAACACTTGTTAATTCTTGTCTTCTTGATAATAGCTATTATAACCAGCGGTGAGGTGCTATCTCATTTTGCTTTGATTTGCATTTCCCTGATGATCAATTATGTTCAGCATCTTTTCATGTAACTGCTGGCCATCTATCTGCCTTCTGTGGAAAAATATTCAGATCTTCTGCCCAATTTTTAATCAAACTGTTTGATTATTCTTGCTACTGAATTATATATGCTCTTCATATGTTTGGAATATTAACCCTTTATGAGATACATGATTTTCAAGTATTTTCTCCCATTCAATAGGGTGCCTTTTAATTTCGTTGCTTTATTTCACAGTGCAGGATTTTACAGGCTTGATGTACTCCCACTTATTTATTTTTACTTTTGTGGCTTTGACTTCGGGTGCCAGATAAAAGAACCATAGCCAAGACCTATGTCAAGAAGCTTAGTGCCCATTTTCTTCCAGGACTTTTATTGTTTCAGGTCTATATTCAAGTCTTTAATCCAGCTGGAGTTAATTTTTGTGTATGGTGTAAGACAGGAGTCTAATTTCATTCTCTTGTATGTGGCTGGCCAGGTTTATCAACACCATTTATTAAAAAGACTATCCTTTCTCCTTTGTACATACTACTTTGTTATAAATTAATTGATCATATATGCATGTTTATTTCAGGGCTCTCTACTCTCTTCCATTGATCTATGCTTTTATGCCTGTACCACACTATTTTGATGACAATAGCTTTGTAAGAGAGTTTGAAATTAGTGAGTGTGAGAGCCCCAACTTTGTTCTTTCTTAAAATTGTTTTGTCAATTCAGGATCTTTTGTGGTTCCATAAAGATTTTAGGATTGTTTGTTCTAAAGTATATCTATTGTATGAATTTTTCTGTTTATCTCAAGATATGTGTTGGGGCTCCATCCATTTAACTAATGATTTTTTAAATTTATTTATGCTTAGAATTCCAGAAAAAGACTGTAATATGGTTAATTCAGTCATTTCTCTACTGAAGGGCTTTTAGGTTGTTTATAATTGTTCAGAATAGAAAAATATCACATAATTGATTTTTCAGTTCATATCTCCTTGGCATGTGTTCTTCTATGGCTGACACAGAGAAGTGAGGCATAGACCACATTTTTAGTTCTAATGAATATTGCTAAATTGTCTTTTCCAATATCTCCATCAACTCAGATTTTGTGAACTGTGTCTGAAAATTCTACATCTTCCACAGCCTTACCCATACCAGGCATAATTAGTAAAAAACCATATCTCATTTTATTTCATTTTTAATTTTTAACTTTATATCATATATTAATTTCATACAGCCAGGGTCAATGTTCTGGGCCTTTGGGAGTCTGAGTTCTTAGTTTCCTTTGCAACCAAGGAAAGCCTCTAACTTAAGGTGACCAGACGTCCCGCTTTTGGCAGGACAGTCCCGATTTTTAACAATTTTCCCCACATGCTGCGGCGTTTTGTTTTTGTTTTTGTTTTTTTTTAAATATCTTTATTGTTCATATTGTTACAGTTGTTCGCCTTTTTTCCCCCATAGCTCCCCTCCTCCCAGTTCCCACCCCATCCTATGTCCCCCCCACCCCCGTCCTCATCCATAGGTGTACAATCATTGTCCATTCTCTTCCCGCACCCCCAACACCCTTTACCCCCGAAAATTGTCAGTCCACTCCCTTTCTATGCCTCTGATTCTATTCTATTCACCAGTTTATTCTGTTCATCAGATTTCTTATTCACTTGATTCTTAGATTCACTCGTTGATAGATATGTATTTGTTGTTCATACTTTTTTGTCTTTATTTTTTCTTCATCCTCTTCTCAAAGGATACCTTTCAGTATTTCACATAATACTGGTTGGGTGGTGATGAACTCCTTTAGCTTTTTCTTGTCTGTGAAGCTCTTTATCCGACCTTCATTTCTGAATGATAGCTTTGCTGGGTAAAGTAATTTTGGCTGTAGGTTCTTGCTGTTCATCACTTTGAATATTTCTTGCCACTCCCTTCTGGCCTGCAAAGTTTCTGTTGAGAAATCAGCTGACAGTCGTATGGGTCTCCCCTTGTAGGTAACTAACTGCTTTTCTCTTGCTGCTTTTAGGATTCTCTCCTTGTCTTTTGCTCTTGGCATTTTGATTATGATGTGTCTTGGTGTGGTCCTTCTTAGGTTCCTTTTGATT
>PVJC01022544.1:0-27221 GCA_004026665.1 Murina feae
GGGGGGCAAGGACAGAAGTTGGGGTGGGAAATGGGAGGAGGGGAGCTATGGGAGGAAAAAGAGGAACAACTGTAATAATCTGAACAATAAAGATAAATTTAAAAAATTAAAAAATAAAAAATAAAAATAAAAACAATAATAATAAGCATGATTAGCAGATTCTTTGATAATACATTATTCATGAAGAGGAATTTGTATATTAATATATTCGGCATATGTAAGAAGTCTCACTTAAGAACATTAAAATCATTTCTCTAATTTTAGATTAGAGCAGCTATTTTGGTAGTAATCTCAAAGTATAAGGCAAGTCAGGTATTACTAACCTATTATTTATATGATCAAAGTTTCAGTTTGCTCAATTTTTCCATTAATGTGGCAGTGGAAACAGATTCTACTGCAAAATTTTTGTTTTCCATTCTAGATGATTGCTACAAAAAGCTTTACCTAGTTAGTTACTTCAGAAGACCTGATAATCTCACAAGCCCTTTGAGTTCAAATGAGAAAAGGTAAAAACTATTGTTTTAAACACTCTCTACTGCTCTGAGCCAATCAATTCACCACAATTTAAGCATAGGTGTTTAAATTTCCCTCAAATATGCAAAATATGCAAGTACACTGTAAAGGTAAGAAAATCTTCCATCTAATTATGTCATATGTCTAGTAAATGTTTGTCTTCTGTGTTTTTTTAAATATATTTTTATTAATTTCAGAGAGGGAGAAAGAGAAACACCAATAACAACAGATAATCACTGTTTGGCTGCCTCCTGCACATCCCACACTGGGGATGAGTCTGCAACCCAGTGCCTGTCCTGACCGGGAATGGAATTGTGACCTCCTGGTTCATAGGTCCACACTCAGCCACTGAACCACACGTTTATGTCTTACTCTTGTTTCTCCTTGCTTCTTTCAGAAGGCTCCCTCAGACTAGCACCCACAATGAACAGAAAAGCAAGAGCTATACTTCTCTACCCTAAAGAAGGCATAAGCCTGAAATGCACTGTATTCAATTTTCAGCACCGATGAATAAATGCTGGCAGGTGAAGAGAAGCCTCCACAAAGAGGTTGGGAATATTCACATATACTATCTAGTAGTCCTCCCTTATCTCTGGGAGATGCCTTCAAAGCCAGGTGGATGCCTGAAACTATGGAAAGTACTGAACCCTGTATATTCTATGTCTTTTCCTATACATACATACATACTTTTTCACTTAAAGGAAGCACTTTAGAGCTTCTCTTTGGCATATCTCAAGTGCCAGCATCACTACTCTAGTGCTTTAGGGCCACTATGAAGTAAAAATAAGGGTGAACTGAACACAAGCACTGTCAATCTAATAACCAAGGCAGCTACCAAGTTTAATGGGCAGTGAGCATATATACAGTGTGAAGATGTTGGACCAAAGGAGGATTGACTTCCAGGACTGGAAGGCTCAAGATTTCATCACACTACTCAGAACTGTCTACAATTCAAATCTGATGAATCATTCATTTGTGGACTTTTTCATTTAATGTGTTCAGATCTGGGTTGACCATGGGTAACTGAAACCGTAAAAAGCAAAGCCAGGAATGAGGAGATTGCTGTATTTTCAGATTAAATACATACACACCTTGTTTTATTGTTCTTGGATTTATTGGGCTTTGCGTATATTTGCATTTTTTATGAATAGAAGATTCAGAGTCAATCAAGTCTATTGGCACCATTTTCCAACAGTAATTGGCTCACTTCGTGTCTATCACATTTTGGTAATTCTCACAATATTTCAAGCCTTTTTATTATTATGTTTATTACGGTGATCTGTGATCAGTGATCTTTGATGTTACTATTTCTGCTTTGGGGAACCATGAATCACACCCACATAAGCCAGTGAACTTAACTGATAAATGTTATGTGTGTTCTGACTGCTTCCACTAGCTGATCCCCATCTCTCCGTCTCCTCAGGCCTCCCTATTCCCTGACACAAAATACTGAAACTAGGCTAACCATACAATGGCTTCTACATATTCAAATGAAAGAGTCAATCAGTGCAGCAAACTTCACCTTCAGTGACCACCCCCATCAGTCAGCAGCCATTAACATCATGGCAAGACCTTCCACCAGCAAGAAGATTCCAACTTGCTGAAGGCTCAAGTGATAGTTTTTAAGCAATGAAGTGTTTTTAATTATGGTATATACTAGGGGCCCGGTGCACAAATATTTGTGCACTCGGGGGGTGGGGGGGTCCCTGAGCCTGGCCTGTGCCCTCTTGCAGTCTGGGACACCTCGGGGGGGTGGGGGGGGAATGTCCACCTGCTGGCATGCCTGGCCAGCCTGGGTGAGGGGCTGAGGACCATTTTCAGGCTGCCCACAGCCCCTTTAGTGTCCGTGCACTGGAGGGTGGGAGGGCTGGTGAGCGCAGGCCTGGACGTTTCCCACTGGAGGGCCCATGATCACACACGCCTGGTGGGCCCCCACCGCTGAGGGGACACACCTGGCGCAGAGCTGGGTGGCGAGCCAGGGGCAGACACTGGTGTAGGATCCCTTGGTGGGGCCCTGCTGCTGAGCAAACACACCTGGGGTGGAGCTGGGCAGCGGACTGGCTTCGGATTCTCCGTACTGTGCAGCAGACACTCCCGCACGCCCTGTGGAGGCCCCTGGGGGGCGGATGAAGGTAGCAGACCCTGGGCGGGTGCTCCCGCATGCCCCGAGGAGGCCCCCAGGGCAGAGCCAGGCAGCAGACCCAGGACAGGCATTCCTGGACACCCTGTGGAGGCCCTTGGGGTGGAGCCAAGCAGCTGACCCAGAAAGGCTGCTCCTGCATGCCCCACAGAGGCCCCCCACGCTCCCGCATGTCCCGGGGAGGCTCCCAGGGGGCAGAGCCAGGCAGTGGACCCTGGACAGGCACTCCTGGACACCCCGAGGAAGCCCCAGGCCAGACCCCCCCCCCCCCACTGAGCTGACACACCTGGCACAGCTGTGCCGGCCGCGGCGGCTCCCAGTGCAGAGCCGCCCTGCCAGCCTCCATCTTGGCTGGGCTAATTTGCATACAGCTGCTCTGATTGGCTGGTGGGCCTGGCCGTGAGCAGAGGCTCAGCCAGCCTAGGCAGGCAGTTGCAACAGAAGCCTTTGGTTTGCTCTAGCTCCATGGCTGCTGGCCTCCATCTTGGCTGGGTTAATTTGCATACAGCTGCTCTGGTTGGCTGAGAGGTGTGGCTTGGCTGATGGGCATGACTTAGGTGTCTTGGGTAACGGTCAATTTGCATATTACTCTTTTATTAGATTAGACTTTTTTTTTTTAAGCTACAATGCTGTTGACTGTATACTTAATAGTATAAACATAACTTTTATGTGCACTCGAAACCAAATAATTTGTGTGATTCACTGTACTGTAATGGTCTGAAACTAAGCCAGTAATATCTGGCCTGGATATTATTACAGATTTTGTGACTGTCATAAATCTGGGATTTATGATATCACTCTTCTCTTCATTAGCAAGGACTATTTTCAACCAAATAAAAAAATAAAGTACCTTAAATTTATATATCCAAATGCATAGATACTATGATCTAGAATTTCATTATTAACTCTAATCAATAAGAAATATGCTTGCCTAACCAATGGACACAAAACACTGGGGGGGTAGGGGAGGTTGGGGGAAGGGCAGGGGAAAAAAGAGATATATGTACTAATCTTTGTAAAACTTTATGTAATAATGATGATAAAAAAGAAATATGCTTGCCAAAATAAGAACAGTAAGTTCACTGGCTTCCTTGTTAAAACAGAACTTAGTTTCTCAATGTAAATGACATTTATATGTACAAATCAATCAGTAATAATACAAACATCTTTACAGTATCCTACATCACAAAATTGCCCACTTCCTTAATGGAAAGGTTAGCCCATAAAGGCTTACTTTACTTTCTTATAAAGCAACATTTCCCAAACCATATTACTTGAGAAACAGGTATTCATCAGTAGGAAAAGGGTTCTACAGTCAAATAAACTTTTTTGGAAAGCTGCATGCTATCTTCCCTTAGAGATTCACTACACACATGGGTATATTACAAGCTCTGGAAATACATAAGACCATGCTATTAAAAAATAACTTACCTAACTGTATGCCCCAAATGTACTTAAACACAAATAAACAAGTAAATAATTATGTTATATGTAATTCTTAAATTAAGGCCATCTGTGTTTTTAAACATATAAAATCACAATTAAATTTGCAAATTATTTCCTGGTTTATATCAAACCACATAGGATAATTCCACATATCAACTGATTTATCTAGAGATCTTGGTACCTACCCTAAATGATCCCAGCTTTTCATGAACTTTTTTATCCTCTTATAAACCTAATAATTTCTTTGTCACAGCTCCCACTGAATGAACCATCCAAAGGCTACAGTGGGCAGTGGGCAAACAAGGCTATTAGTATGTATGTCTTTTGCTTTCAAACATTTACAGCAGGAAGTAATTCTTCCTTTTAAATTCTGTTATGTTTTCATACCTCTCAAGATGCATATAGTCTTCTAGAGGCCTGGAGCACGAAATTCATGCCCTCGGTGGGGAGCAGGCCTAAGCCATCCGTCAGACATCCTTAGCACTGCCACAGAGGAAGGAGAGGCTCCCACCACCACCATTGTGCCTGCCAGCTGTGAGACTGGCTCAGAGATTCTAGCTGAATGGTTCTCCCCCTGTGGAAGTGCACTGACCACCAAGGGATAGCTTCTGCATTGAGTGTCTGCCCCCTGGTGGTCAGTACATGTAATAGTGACCGGTCTTTCCACTGTTCAGTCGACTTGCATATTGGCCTTTTATTATATAGGATATTAGAGGCCCGGTGCACGGATTCGTGCACCAGTGGGGTCCCTCAGCCTGGCCTGCACCCTCTCACAATCCGGGACCCCTCAGGGGATGTCAGAGGTCCAGTGCATGGATTCAGCCCAATCCTCGCAGACCAGGCCATAGAATCCATGCACTGAGCCTCTAGTACGCATATAAGATCTTTTGTTAATCTCTTCCTGCCCTCCCTCCTAGCCCCTTCCCTCTGAGATTCATCAGTTTGTTCCATGTTTCCATGCCTGTGTGTTGAGTGTCTACCCCCTAGTGATCAGTCCATGTCATAGCTACCGTTCAAACAAACGGTCACTTAGACTTTTATATATAGATTAGAGGCCTGGTGCACAAAAATTTGTGCACTGGGGGTGGGGGAGGTCCCTCAGCCTGGCCTGTGCCCTATTGCAGTCTGGGACCCCTCGAGGGATGTCCACCAGCTGGCTTACACCCGCTCCCTCACAGCAATAAGCACAAACCTGAGAACATGACATCAATTTGAAACACTTCTAATAAAGAAAAGAAAAACACCATTATTTTTAATAAACATTTTCCTTAAAAGTTTTCCTTTATTTTTGCCTTTGTTTCTCCCTATTCTAAAAAGTGAAGAAAGAGGAATTAGATGAGTACCAATTTGTATAGGATGTCATTTCAAGTTTTACCTTTGATTCAAACAGGAAAAGGATCCACTTACTGCCCATCTCCTCAGGATGTTGGAGAGGTGCTGGAGCTTTGTGCCCCACCTACCAGGATCAGGTGAGTAATGTCCCAGCAGGAGACAACTAAGTGGAAATACTCTTTCTCTTTACCCACTAGTGTGTTTATTTCACTCATGGTCCCCTATTGGCAATCTTAGTATTTAAAAAAAGGCATGAAAAAAAAAAGAAGGTATTGAAAAAAAAGTTGTGCTTTTATTTTCATGTCTACAAAAGAGGAGGATGAGAAGAGTATGAAAAATAGAGAAAGATTAAATTTCCTTTAAAAAAAGTAACCACAAAGTAGACCAATGTGCAGTGAATCTCTGATTTTCCTTCTGTGTATCCAACACTCATTATGATCTCATTTTCAGACAACTACTTTTAGGGCTTAAATACTAACTCCTTTTAAACAGTATGAACATGTTAAAATACAAAATGAAAATCTCAATTTGTTTATTTTTTGAGAATATCTATTTAAGATAACATCAATCATAAATCTACAGTATATATTTCATAAAAAAAATTTCACCCACCCTTTCAGAAATTTATAAATATACTCTACCTTTTTTCTTTTTCATTGGTTCATTGCTATCTGGTGATGTGGGAATAGGAGAGGTATCCATTGGTTCAGACTCTTCAGTTGACACCTCCACTACAGTTTCTGTAATGACATCTGGCCTCATAGCAGCATGGATAAATTCTGGAGTTGATACACAAGGAGGGACAAACACTTCCACTATAAAAAAAAAGTTGAAAAATTAAAATTTCCCACCCCCATTAATGCTTCTTACTGTGGACAATTCAATACTTAGTAGAGGTGAAGTTTAATAATTCATCAAAACAGGGTAAGAACTTGAAGTTAACTTGCTGAATATGCAATATGATCTAAAGTATTTAAGAAAATAAAATGCAAGAAAAATTAACTTAAAGAAAATGTTAATCCTCTGGGTAAGGAGGGGAGATGAGTAGTCACCTTCCAGTCTTCACACTTTTATATACACAGTGGGGTAAAAGTTAGTTTACAGTTGGTCGTATAGAAAATAATACAGTAATTAATAAATAATAACAGGAATAAACACTGTATCTCACATACAACTGTAAACCTACTTTCTCCCCACCCTGTATTTTTAAGCTCATTGTAGACAACTGCATTATTTTGACAACTGGGAAAATATTTGAAAATAAAATGAGTTCTTTAATACTTACCATTCATGTACCCATCATTATTTTCTAACTAGGTAATTCATGCACATAGTACAAAAATTAAAACACTTAATAAATGTGATTTCAGTGATAAGCTCTTATAATTCATTTTAAAATATGAAAAAAAAGGAAAATATGCTCATTACTGCCCAATGAATATCTTTTTTTTAATATATTTTATTGATTTTTTACAGAGAGGAAGGAAGAGAGAGAGTGAATTAGAAACACTAATGAGAAAGAAACATCAATCAGCTGCCTCCTGCACACCTCCCACTGGGGATATGCCCACAACCAAGGTACATGCCCTTGACTGGAATCGAACCTGTGACCCTTCAGCCTAGTCTGCAGGCAAATGCTCTATCCACTGAGCCAAACCAGTCAGGGCCCAATGAATATCTTTTGATATTTAAAACTTTACTTAATGAAACCCCTGATTTTCAGATCACTAAAACAATACATAAAGATTGCTATTTGGCACTCTATTACAAACGGTAATGTTGTCCTGGCTTTCTTCCAATGTGCATAAGTAATCAGGATGACATTTCTATTTCAATAAAGAAATAGTTAATACCTACTCTCATGGGTTAACACACTGAACAATATGTCCTAATTTTCTTCTCATACTTATGAATACATAGGATTCCTATTTTACTTTAAAAGTCTGGTTACTCTTAGTATTTACTGTAAAGTCCTATAAGAAGAAGGTTCAGCCCAGATGTGTGGATCATAGGTTTAGCACTGACCTATGAACCAAGAGGTCAGTTTAATTCTGTCAAGGCACATGCCCAGATTGCTGGCTCACCCCCAGCAGGGGGCGTGCAGAAGGCAGCCAATCAATGATCCTCTCTCATCATTGATTTTTCTCTCTTCCTCCCTTACTCTTCCCCTCCCTTTCTCTCCAAAATCAATAAAAACATTTTAAAAAAGAAAGAAAGGGAAGAATAAGAAGGTCCAAACTTACTATATCAAGTTAAATTAACATCGGAATACTAATATTAGGGCAAATGAAAATTAGGACAACATAACTCTAAAAGGCAGCCTTCAAGAATAAAAAGAGACCAAAAGAAAAGAAAAACTCGCAGCCTGAAGGGAGTATAAGGAAATGATAGATGCTTCCTCCTCTCTCCACAACGGATGGTTCCCTGGAGTCACTTTATCACAGAATAAAGAATTGGAAGTGGTCATAGGAGGCAACCCACCCCCTTATCTGCCATTCACTTAAGGACTATTGTACAAAGGTTTATAAACTTAGAGTTAAGGAAGACATGATAGTCTAAATAGCGACTTAATAAACTTCTGTCTATCTACACTGAGCATTCATTTATTATGAAAATTAAGTATTTAAGATTTGGTTACTTTGACAAATAAAGATCAAGTACTGTATCACAGATATTCATGTATAACAGATCTTGAGAACACCAACAATGCCCCCGTATCATACAAAACATTCATTCTAGAAACATGAAGTGATGTGGCAGGTTTAATATAAACAGAGCAGTTCACATACCAGGACTTCTTGAATCCCTCAAGCAGGTGGGAGATTCCATATGAAGCAGGGCTTCAGCAGCTTCAATTGTCTTATCGGTACAGTGTGCATTACTGCTATGAACTGATGCTTCCACTGGGGGAGAAATAAGTTCTACTTAATTAAAACTGCACTGAACATATTACTAAATTAAAACACACTGCTGTAAAAGACATAAATACAAACTAACTCATGTGCATAGCTCTAAGTCATTGACACAATCAGTTTATGTAAATTATTTATAGAGATACTTTCAACACCAAAACAGTCTAGTAGCCTCACTTTATAAAATGAATGTTAACTATAAAGCAACTATTGAGATTGGTTATTGAGAAATTTCTGAATCTTATCCAAAGGAAAACAAAGAAAAACCCTTAAAATTTTAAGCCTGTATCAATTTTAGGCCAAACTAACCTATGGAGAATAAGGATAGTTGTGAATTAACAATTCTAAAGTCAATAATATATTTTGATATAGTTACTAAAATCAGGGGTCATGAATATCAAAATTAGTCAGAAACACGTTATTTCTAAGTTACTGTAACGAGTTAATTAAATTCCTACAGACCCTCCTGGGTGAGCGCATTAGCTCAGGCACCAAAGCATGTGGGAATTCCTTCACAATAGCCTTGCTCTCTCTCCTTCAGGACTTTGCTAGGTGTTACCCATGAAATTTTTTTAAGTTTTTATGGGCTTTTCTTTTCATGAATCTTTTTCTAATTTTAACCTCCTTTTGTAACTCTCTCCTTGAACTTAGTTTATTGCTTTACTGATTGAATTATTTGTGAAGCAGAAAAGTGTACGGCAAAGGTTTGGACTTCCAGGTCTAAGAGCTCAGGTTCTAGCCTCTGCCACTTATACCAGTAATTTCTGTTACCCTAGGCCAGCAATTTAATTCCTTGTAAGGCTGGGTTTCCTAATGCAAAAGAGTAGTATTCCTTACCTCACATAGTTGTAAGAATAAAGTGAGGTGACTCCCATAAAAAGCATACACATTGATAAGAATGCAATAAACTCTTTGAGATCAGAGTGGCTATATTCATCTTCATATCTGTTTTAGTTCCTAACAAGAGACTTTTCATATAGTAGGCAGGCAAGTATGTCTTTTATGTATTGAAATTTAAGAACAACCCAATGACCCTACAGGAAAATAGGCAATCAAGAACAAACTTGCTTTACTTGGTGAAAGATTCTAAAACATGAATATGTAATAGTTTCTAATCCTCCAAAGGAACTAAAATAAAGTATTTACACAAATTCCATAAAACCATATTATAAATCCACAAGTTCTACACACTAAAGATAAGAATCTTTTAAAACTGTTTCCAGGAAACTTTTAATTGAAAAAGAAAAAAAATTCACTTAGTCTCGAAAGTCCCCAAATGCTCAGCTTTAAACACCAGTCATTTGGAGAACATTTATTTAAAAAATCCAGTGACTGTTTTTACCACCTGTTGCACATCATCCACACTCTCAACCAAGGTACTGGGTCTCTCCAGTTGCTCTGTCCATTTATGGACATCTGCTCAAAGCTGACCGGTTCCAGAGAGGCAGCCAAACCTCTAAGTAAATCTATCTTTAGGTGACCCTGCTTACTCTTATCTGCAGCTTCACTGAAGCAAAGGATTCAATCAGTCCTTCCAGCTCGACTTTAAGAAATTTAGTATTAGTAAGTATAAATATACTGCACTTCTCAAGTATATTTTTCAAAGTACCTACCTATAATACTCACATACATAAAGAACCCTGGTAAGCAAATTCTCAAGTTTTTAAAATTTATACCAGGAAGTTCATTCTCTTCAAGGTCTGCTTGTGTTGCAATTTAGCTGTTGTCTTAGCTGCTATTAATAAACCATCCAGGGTAAATTAATTCCTTATGTAATTGTATTAAGACACACCCTAAAAACTACCGTATTAAAATCAGAGCTTCAAGTATTTGATGATAATACAACAACAGAATTTTATCAGCTTTTCAAGTTATAAAGCAAAAATGAAATATGTCTAGAAATTATACATTATGTTGCAAAGTTCTTAAGTAGTTTGAGGTACATTTTCAAGACCATAATTTCATTAGTTATGTCAGTGGAAATTATTTTCTTGCTTATGTATCTGACCTCAACATATTGTATTTTCCCAGAAATGTTATATTTACAGATTAAAACAAATAAAAAATACATACAAATTTAAGAAGAAAACTTATTCATACTTTAAATTTAGGATGAGAATATACATAGATTTTCTATGAAGTATCAATCAGAAGACCTAATATTCTTATATACAATCAACAAATGGTTGTTGAGCATTTCTCACCATGTACCAGTCCCTATGCCATTTCACTGAGATAAGTGTAACTAGATCACTGGCCTCATGTGGCTACATAATGACAAAACAGAAATGGAAGTAAAATATTTCAAAACTAAGTGAAAATGCCAAATTAAAGTTACTCTGTAAGCTAAGTTTGTTTAAAAGGAGTGCTGATTTCTTTTTTCTATGCTTATTTTCTTTCTTGTCACTTTTATTCATAAAATAACCCTAAGCACTTATTTAAGAAATGAACACCTAAGAACTCACACTTAGATCAATTTAATGTACCCTTGATAGTTTCCAAGAATATTTCACTCATTTTGTAAAAAGTGACACTATCTTTTCCCTTTTCTTTCATTGACATAAGTCAACAAGTCATTTTTTATAACAGAAATTTAAGAGCTATTTCTCCTCTTCAAGTTTCTGTAATTTTTAAAAACTTTTTAATACTAGATGTTCTGCTCAATAATTCAAACACAATTTAAAATAAAATTTTACACAACCCTTAAGGGTAAACATAAAATTAACCGTTTCGTGGAATCAAAGTAAGCAAACTATAAACAATGGCTGAAAATTCGTTTTTTCTCACTTAAAACCTGACTTGCTGGAGTCTTTCTAAACCTATGTATAAAAAATGTGGGAGAAAATAATAAGCAACTCGTTTTAAAAATAAACAATGAAGCTAAAACAAATCTAAGAGATATTTTCTAGCTAACACTAGTAGTTGGTGTTGCTGGTAAATACTCCTTGAAGAAATCAATCTATCAAATGAATTTTCAAAACTTAATTTTAATCATAGAGCCATTAAATTTGCTTATGCCTTCTTTTACATTGGTAAGAGGTCTTCTTGTTCCATTTCTAGCTTTCTAATCAACTGGTGTTTGTAGGGTAGGTTATTCCGGACTCACTCAACAGCTGTTACTAAATACCAAACTTGGTAATTAAGTCTGACAAGAGACATACCTCTCAACTTTGCAGAAGAGAATGCTGGCAATGGACCTAGTTCATAACGATGTTCTTAAAAGTCAAAAATGTAACTTAATAGAAATTTAACTTGAGAGCAATGGGAAAAAGCAGAAAACACTTTATTAGGTGACAGTGGTTCCCCCTACAAGCAAGACCATAAACTAACATTACAAGGTCATCACTCAACTATCTGATCTAGCACACCTTATCCTCTAATGCCCCAAGGCTATGTATGACATAACAGGTGAGTGAAGAATATGAATGAATGCTATGAAAAGAGGGAAAAAGTAAAGGCCCGGGACACACTCATCTTTACCTGTTCCCCTTTAACTTTCTCATCAATAATTGTTATAAGGTTTAAAAGGGAAAGAAAGTAAAATTATTTTCTAAAGCAGAGCTATGTGATAAAAACATAACATGAGCCTGGCGGGCATGGCTCAATGGTTGAGTGTGGACCTATGAGCCAGGAGATGGAGGTTCAATTCCCTATCAGGACAGATACCCCAGCTGTGGGCTCAGTCCCCAATGTGGGGCATGCAGGAGGCAGCTGATCAATGATTCTCATCATTGCTGTTTCTCTCCCCTTCCCTTCCTTCCTGAAATCAATAAATTTATACACACACACACACACACACACACATATATATACACACACACACATATATATAACATGAGCTACATATAATTTTTAAATTTACAGTAACCACATTAAAAGCAGGTGAAATTAACACCTTTCATTAACCCAGTATATCCAAGATGTCATTTCAACATGTAATTGACAGTTTTCCACTGCTTGTTTTTAATTTGAATTAAAATTTTTAAAAATTCAGTTTATCACCCACATTTCATGTACTCAATAGCCTCATGTGGCTAGTGGCCACAGTACTGAAAAGTGTATACTAAATAAAACTATTTCAGCTATTGTCAAACTTTTTTTGGTAAAAGGGCTCCTTTACATCCAATTTAAGGACTGCCAAGATTTTGCATGTATAAATAGTTCTATGTATTTACACTATTTGAAATTAAACCTATCAAAACTTCAAAATATTAACTTTTAATTAGCCCAATTCTTGTAAACATAAGTAATACTTTATGCAAAGTAACCTTTCCTTTTTTTAAAATATAGTTTATTGATTTCAGAGAGGGAGGAGGAGAGATAGAAACATCAATGATGAGAATCACTGATTGGCTGCCTCCTGCCCATCCCCCTCTGGGGATGGAGCCTGCAACCCAGCATGTGCTCTGACCCGGAATCGAACTTCAACCTTAAGTCCACACTCAACCACTGAGCCAAAATAACCTTTCTAAAACAAAATAATTTAGTGAGTTGCTTTGTTTTACACTTTTACAAATCTTTTAAATACATGGTGGAAAACAGTTGAACTCTTATTTGCTTCTTCACTCAGTTTGTTGGAATATCAAGTCATGTAGCCTCCAGAAATCTCAGAACACTTGTGAAAGTGAGAAGGTAAATATGTAATGTTTTAGTATTATTATGAAAACAATTGACTTCACTGACTCCCAGAATTCCCAGACCAGAAATTTAAGTTTTTTAGAACTGCAGCTATAATTTTTTATCAAATGCAATTATATAATAAACACCCAAATTCTATCCCCAAGTTTCTGTAAGTTTTAACTTCTAAACATAAACATCAAAGTATCCATTTCCATAAGCACAACAGTATTTTGTTCACTTACACATAAATTTTTAAGTTTTTCATAAGTATTTCTTTGCAACCGTTTGAACATTTAATTTACAGGTAACACAAGGAGTTTCAATAATTATCAAGAACACTCTCATGCCTGCCTCTCACCAAATTTGTTTCTGAAAGAAATTGTTTTGTTGAATTATCCTGATTGACCACAATGATGTTACTCTTTAACTCAGTTTTTATATGATTTTTAGTACTAATGCTGCAATGAATTCTGAAGAGTAATTTCTTAAACACATTTTCAAGTAAACTTCTTAAAAAGTTAATGCCATTCTTGCCCTAGCCTGTTTCTCAGGGGCTGGAGCTTCGGCCTGTGGCACAGAATCTGGACTACAGGTTGATCCCCAGCCTCAGTAGGACAAGTGCAGGAGGCAGACAATGGTGTGTCTCTCTCACATCAATGTTTCTCTTTCTCTCTTTCTCTCCTTTCCTTTCACTCTCTCAAAAGAAAAATAAATGGAAAGAATATCCTCAGGTAAGCATTAACAAAAACAAACAAGTTAAGGCCATTCTTTGTTTTATTTCAACATATGCTTCATCTTTTCACATTCTGTTAAACTTTTTCCAGATTAATACTAGACATCCTAATATATAGTAAATTAGAAATAAGATTTTCAAGTTCAAATTTCACAATAAACTATGACAAACCAGACACATTTGTTTCGTTAGTGAAAATACTTAGGCTAAATTTCCAGAAAAAAATTCCCTCCTTCAATTTAATAACTGCCTTAAAGTAGAACAAAGCTTCTGGTGACTCTACTTCTCAATTCTCATAAAGAAGGAAAAAAAAGTCAAGAAAAGTATATTTGAGAATAAGAAGGCAGAATATTTTAAATTAAAAATCTTCAAGAAAATCCATATTATACATACACAATACTTTTGCTGAAATATTAAAAGACATTCTTGTTTTCCTATAGATATCCATTTCTCCTATAATAAGCTATATATATGTACATACTAGAAGTGAGCCTAAATTATTGAGTAAACCGTATCCTAGTCATATTCAAGTTCCAAGACTGGCTAAAAGAAAGTGAGTAACCTCCCAATTACATAACCTTTGACATCTTCATTCACATGGCATAATGTAAAGAAATCCAAGCAAAAGAAAAGCCTCCACTTCCTATTAAATATTTCTGAGCCACTTAAAATTTCAGAACTTTAAAAATTATAGATCACCTAGTCAATCCTAAAGAAGCCTTAAAGAGTACAGACATAGTTTAGTGACAGCCAGATGTAGGTCTTCTCCTGACTTCAGAATTAAGGCTTTCTCATAGCACGTTGCCAGTGAAAGTTTTATAAAGTATGTCAACTCGTTTGTATGTTAAAATGATTTTTAATAACTAAGCTTATTTATTTCATTACTTACTTAAACTCTTCTGACAGCAAAAATGTTTATAACTAAAGCTAAAGTTGATAGCTAACTAAAGTTGATAAGCCTTTAAAGGAGGTAAGTAAAAGTAAAGTATATCCTCTAGTACCATTATAACAGTGTTAACATAAAACAATATTAAGTGCTTTACACTTGCTTAGAAAAAGTTTAGCAAACAATATTCAACTGAAAATCTTATCTCCTCCATAACTTTTCCTTACTATCAGTCATTCTACACTAATCATCAACCCATTGTAGCAATCATTGTATATACTTATATATTATATAGATTTTTACCTGTCTCAATTTGACTGTAAAATCTTTGAGGAAGGATGATGTGTAACACCTGACAACTTCCCTCGAGGGAATTAAAAAGGTATCATCTTGTCCATTTTACAGTGACATTATAAACTGCTCTCCCACTGTCATTGGAAACTGGCAGCAATAAAAATTTAAACCCCGGTTCTACATTTCCTGAGCCAACTTTCCTCCCCAACTTTAACTCACTGAATAAACCTAGTGTAAATCAGCAAACCTATCTCAAATTTCCTTCTAAAATAGGACTTGTAAAGGAGCTTCAGATTACATGAACAAGATTGAGGAAATAATTTGAAAACAATTATATGTAAAACATTCTTTACAATACATTAAAATCATGAAGCAAACTTCGATTGCAAGGTTTATATATACTAAGTAAATGCAGTAGGGCTGCAAGTCGGCTTTTAACTTAAAAAATATCACTACCACCACCTTAACAAAGAGATATAAAATATTTGTATTTTCCAACTATAGGCTGCCTATATGTATCCACTCCAAGCAAAATATCTACAGGTCACATTCTAAAAACTCATAAAAAAAAAATACTTTCCATAGACAAAATTAAGCCCTTTGCCTTTACATTTTTCAAAATCCTAACTGCAGGTTATTCTAAGGTTCTCTCCATATGTTCAAAACCACTGGAACCATTTCCTGAAATGTACATGTTTATCACTCACAGAAATATCAATGACCCCATCAATCCTACAAAGCCAAAAATCCCATCCCTTAATTCACATTATGTTATTAGTGAACTGAGCATACACATGGGAACCAAGTTCTCCTTGTACTCTACCTTTTATTCACTAAGTTCTTGCTCTGATCAGAAAATAACTGGCAAATGTGTTTTAATCACTACTCAGTAAACTTATTTTCTTTAGGACCTTTAAAACAGGTCTTGTATTACATTTTACAGAATAAAGATTGGTCACTCGTGTTATACAATCCATACGGTTACAGTATTCCAGAGTTTCTTTAAAGTTCTGTTAAATTCAGAGCTACACATGTGTTTATGATTGCCCCCAATCGAACAGAATCAGCTTCACCAACCAAACTAATTTCACGTGCCCTACCTAAAAACAATGGCTGGAAAACAGAGGGGCAACATCTCTTACAGCATTACTCTCTGCTATTTCCCATCTTCCGATTCCCATCGGTGGCGATAGGAAATAGAACCGGGGGAAAGGAGCATGTGTGTTTATTATTCTAGTCAGTAAATAAGATGCAAGCACTGCTGCACCGATTCCGGGCCCTCGCTGCGCTGTCCATTAAGCAAAGCTGCCGCTTCCCTGTAACTTAAGTCCGTGCCCTTCCGCTGCAGCAGTGGCGCTGCACATCCCCCACCCCGCGGCCACTTCCGTGTTTACACTCCTCTTCCCTCCAATTCCATGCGTACATTGTCAGCTTCACTCCCGCCCAATCTCCATTGGTCCAGCGCGAGCCCCGAGTCCCGCCCCCAGAAATCAACGTTCTCATTTGGAACATCTCAGCGAGCAGATTGGAACGAGAGGCCTGTCAATCCCGGCCGTTCTGTCCTCTCCGAGGCGCTTCCGCTATGGTGGGAGGTTTGGGCGGAGGGGGGGAGGGAAAGGGGGTTCGGGGGCAATTCCGTGCTGAGACTTCCTTAGGGCCGAGACTCCCTCCCGACGCCCCACTCCTTCGCATTCACCCACTGTTTACAAAAATTAGCCGCCTCCTCTGACACCCCCGACGCGCCAGGTCGGGGGTACACAAGCTATTCCGTGTCCTTCCCATTCTCCCCCTAAAAAAAACCCACCCACGAGGGACGGGCAGGAGCCTACTTCTCCACTGCCACCCATGAGGTGAGGAAGGGGCGGCGGGCGGCCGGGCGACGCCGCACCCCGGGCCGCCCCACGCTCAGTGACCCTTCCAGAACCGTTACTCCGCGGCTGCACAGGGTGGGGAGGGTCAGGCATTTTTTTTGGCGGGTAGCGGTCCACCGGACATGGCCCGGGCTATCCCGTCCGTGAGGAAGTCGTGGGTCCGCGGACCCCGTCTGAGGAGAACGGGGCGGGGGCGGCGAGCGTTCACCGGGGAGCCCGCCGTCCCCGGCCGCGGGCAGAGCGGCCTCTCCGGCCAGACAGCGTGGCAGGCGCCGCCGACAGACAACAGCCGCACTCACTTCCTGGTTCCTCGGCGGCCGGGGCGCAGCGCGCAACTCGTCCGCCCCGAGTCCCCAACTTCCCTGCGGCTCGGCGCCCCGGCTCCCGCGGCCGGCGCTGCGCCCGCCGCTGCCCCGCCGCTCGCCGAGCCCCCCGGCAGCGGCCGTGCCGGAACCGAGGCAGGTTACTCTCCAAGGTGATCACTTCCTGATTCGTCGCCTCCATTACTTCATTCACTACCCCCTCTCCCCGGCCGCCCCAGGGACCCAGGCGGGCGCTGTGCCCTGGCACTGACCGCCGCGGGGGAGGCACCCCGCCCCGGGTGCACCCCCAGCCCCCTGCACCGGAGAAAAGTTCCCCTGCCCTTACCAGCCCGGATGAGCAGATCCAGCTGGTTCGTGGGCCCCTCATGCAGAGACGTCGCCATGTTTATCCCGGGGCTGGCGCTGCTGCTGCACATTGACTTCCACCGCGGGCGGCGGCGGCGGGGGGAGGCGGAACCCGCGGCCGAGCCACGCCGTGCGGCCGACACACACTCACGCACTCGCTCACACCCCGACGCCCGGATCCTTGCGCGTCCTCCGACAGGAAGCCGCGGCCGGCCCGCCTCCCGCCGCCTGGCGGAGAAACCCCACCACCTAACGGCAGGGCGGCGGCGGCGGCCGCCTGGGCTGGCAACGCGATCCTTCCGCCCCGCGCCCAGACAGGAAGTCCCGACGCCCCCGGAGCGCCCGCCCGCCCGCCCGCCCGGCCGCCGCGGGAGGGACACCTGAGGCTGGGGTCGCCCCGGGGGCCGCGGCGGGGCGGGGCGGGGCCCGCGGCAGGAAGAGGCGCGTTTCACGCTCTGCGGAAGGAAAGTCTGCAATTGTCCCCGCTCTGGAGCAGAGCCATGAGCCCAGCTTCTCCCCGGAACAGACCCGGCGCCTGGCCCCGCCGCTGCAAAGGAAGGCGGCTCTCTAACTCGCTTTGGCCGTTTTAAGGCTTAGGCAACATGCAAGCCCTGCACTTGAAAAGGCTGCACTTTAGAACAGGAATACCAACCCAAAAAAAGCCACATCCACAAAATATTCTAAAGGCTGCACTTGGAAAGTAAGACACTTCCAACTACTTGAGAGACAGACCCACCCCTGCGTCCTTTTCCTTCGTCGAAGGCACATAAGCAGCATTTATTAGTAAACAACAACACTCCTACCCCTGGGAGGTTTGACTATCCTTCCCCAATGTGATAGTCATGACGCTTCTGCTGAGCTCATTGGGGAACAAATAAACGTATTCATTTATAGCATCATCTATTTTAAAAAACCTTTTCGATAGAAAACTCATTACAAAGGACGTTCATATTAAAATACAATAGAAGGGGGAGATGAATTGCCATTTGTTAACGATAAATTTAATAACACAGGAAATCAAACCAATAAAATGATTCAGATGTGGCTTCACGAAAACAAAAACTACCAAAATGCTTCCCTAGTTTCAGAATTTCACAATATAAAAAAGTTTGAAACAACTTTTTCCTTAAAGTTGTTCCTACACAAAATTTAAGTACAACAGTGCCTCCTTACATAGTAAGTGCTCAGTATTTGCTGAATAAACACAAAAGTGATTTGGCAGTTACAAGTGAAAATAAGGCATAATTTTTATTATCGGAATTGAATGAACTGTGCTGATAATCTAGAGAAAAATATTCTTCCAGTGGCAATATTAATGCACTATCATTTAAAAAATATTTGCCTGCCCTAACCGGTTTGGCTCAGTGGATGGAGCGTCAGCCTGCGGACTCAAGGGTCCCAGGTTCGATTCCTGTCAAGGGCATGTGCCTTGGTTGCAGGCACATCCCAGGTGGGTGGTGTGCAGGAGGCAGCTGATCGATGCTTCTCTCTCTAACTCTCTATCCCTCTCCCTTCCTCTCTGTGAAGAATCAAAATATATTTGGAAAATAAAATAAAAAATATTTGCCTGACATGTCAGTGCAACTTCATAATTTACATAGCCATGACTTTTTATCTTTTGCATGTCTTCTGAATACTGTTCTTTTGGCCCTTTCCCCTGGCCCAACCACCACGATCCCCACCCTCCCAAAAAAGAACCTACAGGCCATTTCCAAAGTACAACTCCCTTTAAACCAAATAAGGAACTCTTTCTTGCAGTAGGTAAACTTGCTACTCCTTGGACAAAAGGAAATATATATGACTGATAGCTTTTATTTTTTAGATCTAGTCAATTTAAAATAAGGAGCATCCATTGATAGGCAGCATCTTAGATAGTTTCCAGGCCTGGGATAGTAAGGAACATAAAGGGAATTGCTGGCTTTAGGCAGATAATTGAAATTATAACATAACTAAATTTCCACTCCTATCAATCAATAGTTTTTCATGTATTTAGAAGGGAAGAGAATAATGTAAGATAAAGGTTTTTGTGTTTCTTTCTGGATATGACAGGTAAGCTTGGCTCTCCTCAACTCTGGAGTCAGTTTAAAGGCCGATATCTATCTTTTTACTTTACTATTTGCTTCTTGATCTATACCTTAAGAATAGTATGTGTGTGTTTTAATTGCTATACATCCTAATTATATGTATCCAGGTCTTATATTTTATGAGAAAATAGAAGCTGTATCTATTCCTGCATAATACTTCAGTTATTCTATACACACATTTATACTACATGTTTACGTGTGTTAATGATAAAAATCAAGAAAAAATGATTTTTATATTTAATGCTCTGTAAAACAATTTCCTGAACTATAAATGCAAGTCTGCCATGCTATTATTATAAGTGGAGTTCTGCATTGTTAGTTTAACTGGCTTTCAAAAGCCATCAATACTTTTTATAAACCAATAATATACTGGGAATAGCAAGTAAGGATAGAATGCTGTTGGAAAAAGAAATACATTCTTTAAAAACGTATTTGAAGCCCTGGCTGGTTTGGTTTAGTGGCTAGAGCATCGGCCTGCAGACTAAAGGGTCCGAGGTTCGATTCTGGTTGGGCATATGCCTGGGTTGTGGGCTCGATTCCCAGTAAGGGGTGCTGCAGGAGGCAGCCGATCAGTGATTCTCTCTCATCACTGATGTTTCTATCTTTCTCTCCCTTCCTCTCTGAAATCAATAAAAACATATTTTTTAAATGCATTTGAAGAATTTAGCAACATGGCAAAATGTAAAAAATATAAATGTGACAGGATTTAAATATACACATACTTTTTCAAACCATATGTGAATATGTGCATAAATGACATGCATATGTGTGTATATGCACACATCACAGACACAATCTGTATTTCTCAAGTCTTCAAAGATTAAGCGGGTATTAATAAGCAGAATAAAAAACTGAGTGATAGGGAGACACTAGCGAGCAAATTCATATTCTGATAACATTACAGAGTTACTGCTGTGTCCTAGCAAGAAAAATTGAAGTAAAAAAATAGCTAATTCTTATTGAAATAAAAGCCACTAACTATGCTAAATGCTTTACATTCACTTTTCTCACTTATTCCTCTCTACCTTCCTATGAAATGGGTATTTCTACTGTACTCATTTTAGAGATGAGGAATCTAAGATTCCTTGACCGGGGTCAGAGGTCATGGTAAGCAGGGCCAAGATTTGAACCCAAGCATCTCTGGCTCTAGAGCCCTTATCCTCAAACACTCCCCAACCACCGAAGTAACAAGGCCTGTTTATCTGTGATGACGCTGTTAGTACCTATGGATTTTCTTGTCTGAAAATTCTTTTATGACCCTCCCTTCAAAAGGTGGAGCCTAATTCCCCCTCTCCCTTTGAGTGTGGACTGGACTTAATGGCTTACTTCTAACCAACAGAAGAAAGCTGAAGTGATGAGGTGTGACTTCAGAAACTGCTTGATCTCTTCCTTTTGAGTCACTCTCTCATAGGAAGCTCACTGCCATGTCTTGAGTGTACTCAAGTAACTGCAGAGAAGCCATTAGCAGGGAAAATGCCATCCTGCCAATGGTCATGTGACAGAGCTACCAGGAGACAAAGTCTGCAGCGCCAACCAAGCCTTCAGATGACTGCAGCTTCCTGAAAGACCCTGAGTTAGAACCACAAGGATAACCCATTCCCCAAACCTTTACCTTGAAAACTACACAATATAATAAATGTTTTTTGTTCAAGCTGCTAAATTTGGGGTAATTTGTTTATCGGCAAAGAGAATTAATACAGAAGGAGCAGTTTAAACTCCCAAGTTGTGACATTTCACAGCTTAAAGAAAGAACAGGGTAAAGTTTGTGAATGACCTTTAACTTTCAACTAGAGTCCTGAGCCGTTCTTTCCATTTCATAATTCTTTATAGTCTGGACATCAACTCTTCCATGCTCCAACCTCTCCAAACAAGTCTTCATAATATAACCATTATCATTAAAGTCTAATAATTAGATACCTTTGGCTATTCCAATGATTTTATGATCCTGTAGTAACCATGGTGGAAAAAAATTCTTGGGAGATATCAATAAATATACAATTATTTCCAATACCATATAGGTTTTCAATGTTTTTTATTTTTAGCTTGCCCTGGTGATTTCATTTGTGTTTTCCCTTTATCTAGTGTACAGAATCAAAAAATGTTAGGATTGGAAAGGAGCCTAGAGACAACATCACCTAGAGGTTTTCGAAAAATAAGGAACTTGAACATCACAATCTCCTTCCCTACATGAATGAGAAAATATATTACACTTTCTATCAGATACTAACACAAAGGACAAAATAGGCTTTAAAGTTTTAAAAAATTATAGGTAGGAGATATTCTATCCATTAATTTTTTCTATAATTTGGGAGAAGGATGCCAATTTCCTATTTTAGTACTAAAAGCTCTTTAACTACAATGGTAAAATTATTCGAGAATCACTGATTTAGTTCAATGACCTCATTTTATACATCAGGAAACTATGCATAAAAGTTAAAATTTTGACCAAAGTCACACTTAGAAGTTATAAAACTTAGAAGTTATAAAATGGATAAAAAATTAAACCCATTTTACTATTATATTTATGAATTGTAAACTGCCAAATGGTCGTCTGGCTTTTTAATGTCAAAAGCTAAAGCAATAGGTAAGAATCTGAGAAATTTTTTAAAAATGGGAACAATTTTGAGCAGTGAATTGGTGGGAGAATATAAGAGGAGGCCAAAAGCCTAAACTTTTTTTCTGATAAAATATTCTAGGGATGAAATTCAAAGCTGGGGTGTGACGTGTTGGGCATATTTAGAGAGACAAAAGGTCAAAGAAACTAAGCTACAAGAAAAATATATCTATCAAGAATAATAAGCTGGAAATCAAGTGATTTAGGACCAATTAAGTAAGGCCTGGTTCACCAACCCTGTAAGATAGACAACAGATTAGGAACAGTCTATAAATTCACAAAGAAAAAAATGAATTCTTTCATATGTTTTATACTACTCTTTAATTCTCTATTTGCAGGTTTTATTCTACTGTTCTAATGGCCAGGTTTTTAAAGAAATATTATTAAAATAAAGATGTTTAAACCCATAGTCACGTATTTATTTATTCAACAAATAATAATCCAGCACTTACTTTAAGCACGTTTCTGTTGTAGGGGCCCATTACTACTACACTTGGTAGCACTAAATAATATGACAAGAGGAAAAAAAAAAAAAAGCCTTCTCAATTCACACAGAATACCCATTGAGGGTGAAATGTTTGGAGACAGTATGATATACAAAATAGCTTAGTGGATTTATATTATATTTTGGGCTACTACTCAGGAAAATTAAATTATTTATACGTATAAAAAAGCCTTTTAAGACATGGATTTTTTTAAAAGAGGGCAAAAAAAAACAGTAAAATTTTGTTGAGAAAATGTACATTTTTCTGAGAAGGGTCATGGTTATTTTAAAATTCTGAAAGTGGTACATGATTTTACAATGTTATTTTATCCTAAGTTATTTTGCCATATGCATTTATGGACCATGAAAACCCTATCATGAATAAGGATCCAGTATGGACCAATTTTGAGGATGATTTGGCTTAGGTTCATCTTTTCAGCATTTTATGTAGGTTATCCCTGGGACAGACTCTCCTTGATCTTATTGATTCTTCATTTAATGGCAGAAAACACTGCTTCCAATTCTTGGCAGCCACTGGTAAAAGACTGTCAACTGATTATTACAGCTAGTCTTTTCTAATGGATGTTGAACAAACAATTGTTTTCAAATAGCATTTATTAAGCACCTATATGTGCATGACACCCTACAAAGTGAGTTAAAAAGAGTTAATGATATGTCCATCTATCTATCTATAATAATAACCGGACGTCCTTCCAGGTGAAGCCGGGGCTGTGAGAGAAGCCCAGGTCCTGGGTGCCAGAGGGAAGCTGATGCCAGCAGCTGGGGGAAGGAAGGCCTACTCTTGCACAATTTCATGCACTGGGCCTCTAGTATATATATAAGCCTAAGCGACCGTTCAACCATAGCTATGACGTGCACTGACCACCAGGGGGCAGACGCTCAACACACAGGCATGGAAACATGGAACAGAATGATGAATCTCAGAGGAAGGGGAGAGTGGGGAGGGCAGGAAGAGATTAACCGAAGTTCTTACATGCATACTAGAGACCTGGTGCACAGATTCATGCACCAGATGGGTCCCTCGGCCTGGCCTGTAGGGATCAGGGCCGAAACCAATAGTCCAACATCCCCTGAGGGGTCCCAGATTGTGAGAGGGCACAGGCCAGGCCAAGGAACCCCACCAGTGCAAAAGGAACCCCATCTGTGCCTCTGGCCTCTAGATTTAAATAACATTTAGGACAACTAATTTCAAGGACTTGGGTTCTTTATTATAATTAGAGAAATGTTCAGTCTCTGGGAAAAAAATTTTAATTCCTGTGAAACTTCACAAGGGTTAATAGATGATTTTTTTTAGCATATTTATGAAATAAATTTACAATGGAGTTCTTCACTAAAACATAATTACAACTAAACTCAAATTCTATCTTGATTGATTCCAAAAGGAATTTTCAGGTTAGCTAATCTCCTTACCCCCCTGAAATACAGCTTAGGCACCCTACCCATTAAAACGTTCTTCAAAGGTCAACACTGACCTTTGTTGTTGTTTTTTAAATATGTTTTTATTTATTTTACAGAGGATGAGAGAGGGAGAATGAGAAACAGAAACATCAGTAATGAGAGAAAATCATTAATTGGCTGCCTCCTGCACATCCCCTACTGGGGACTGAATACACAACCCAAGCATGTGCCCTGACCAGGAATCGAACAGTGACCTCCTGATTAATAGGTTGATGCTCAACCACTGAAACACACTGGCCAGGCAACACTGAGCTTTTAATCAATGTCAAACCCAACAAAGTCCTTAGTCTTCATCTGACTCTACCTATCCAAACAAATGGCATTATTGACTACCCCTTATTGAAATCCTTCCCTTCATTTGATTTTCATTATAATCCTATATAATAAAAGACTAATATGCAAAATGACCAAACAGCTGAATGACCAGTTACTATGATGTGCACTGACCACCAGGGGGCAGACGCTCAGCCCAAGAGCTGCCCTCTGGTGGTCAGTGCGCTCCCAGAGGGGGAGTGCCACTCAGCCAGAGCTGGGCTCATGGCTAGCGAGCACAGCAGCGGTGGTGGGAGCCTCTCCTGCCTCTGTGGCAGCGCTAAGGATTTCCAACTGACAGCTTAGGCCCGCTCCCTGTGGGCCATCAGTTAGATATCCTCTGAGGGCTCTCGGACTGTGGGGGCCTCTAGTAAACTTATAAACTGTCTGGCTTTGCTTTTAATCCTTTTTCTTTTTAGTTGATTTCACCCTTAATTCTGGCTGCTCTCCCTAAGTGTCATTCTTAGCCACCTTCTCTTTTCATTCTCTGTTCTATCAAGAATGGTATCTAACCCTGACTGGTTTGGCTCAGTGGATAGAGCGTCAGCCTGCAGACTGAAGGGTCCCAGGTTCAATTCTAGTCAAGGGCATGTACCTTGATTGTGGGCACATCCCCAGTCGGAGGTGTGCAGGAGGCAGCTGATCGATGTTTCCCTCTCATCGATGTTTCTAACTCTATCCCTCTCCCTTCTTCTCTGTAAAAATTCAATAAAATATTTTTTTTTTAAAGAATGGTATCTAGCATCAGTTCAGCATCAAGGTTTTCATTATTATTTCTGTACCGATTTAAAAAAAACAGCATCTTCAGGCTTGACTTATTTATTTTTTTAGCTCTAAATTCTAATTTCCAATTGTATGGTAAGCATCACTCTTAATCCTCACCTGAGGATATGTTTTTACTGATTTTAGAAAGAGAGGAAGTGTGTGTGTGGGCGGGGGGGGGGGGGGGGGGGGGGGGGGGGGGGGGAGAGGGAAGAGGGGAGAGAGAGAGAGAGAGAGACATTTATATTAGAGAGAAATATCGAAAAATTGACCCCTGACCAGGGTTCAAACCCACAACCTTTTGGTGTATAGGACCAACTGAGCCACCTGATCAGGGCTAGTAATTATCTTTATATGGAAAACCCACTGACACCTAAAGGTCTTTTATCTACAAATCTCCCTTGTTTCACACTTTATCAATGCCATCACCATCATCCCAGGCTAGAAATGTGTATCCTGTGTTTCTAGCTTAAGAACTCATCTCACACAATTTTTGAGATTTACAATATACATGAAATTACAAAAAAAAATAATGTAACAGCCATATTCCCACATCACAGGATCAACTATTTTGTTACTTATGGCTTAAAGTAATAATATTAATACAGGGAAGACAACATCTTTGACTACTATCTCCAGTCCTTATTCAGCATTCCATCTCTCCAAAAGAAACTACCGACATGAGTTTTTTATATATATTCTTCCAGTCTATTTTTATACTTTTGTGTGTGTGTATGTATATATGTGTGTGTATTTATATGTATGTGTGTGTAAATCCCAGAATAATATACAGCTTTGTTTTTGCATGCTTTGGGTACATCAATGACATTATACTATACTAGGGGCCCGGTGCACGAAATTCATGCACGGTTAGGTGGGGGAGGGGGAAGGCAGACTGGGAGGTCCCTCAGCCGGACCTGCAACCTATCCAATTTGAGGGCCCTCAGGAGATGTGCTACTCATGGCTTGGGCCCACTCCATGTGGTTCTCTGCTCTCTGCCAGGCCTGTCTGCTTCACACCACAGGGATAGGCAAGCAGGCCCTGCTGGGTGCTTCCTGTGGGGTCCCCGATGGCTGGCTCGTGTCCCCTGTCCCCTCCTCCACAGCCACCACCCTGGCCGAGGGCAGTTAGAGGCTCCCCAATGGTTCTGACTCGCCATGCCCCCTGGTCCCATCATCTGCAGCCCCTGCCCCAACGGAGGCCTGGCCCAGGCAATGGCTGGAGGGTCCCCAAGCCTCTGGCTCACTGTGCCCACTGGTCCGGGTGGCTGGGGGCTCCCCGATGCCTCTGCTCTCCACGCCCCCTCGTCCAGTCTTCCACATCCACTGCCCCAGCCAAGGCCTGGCCTGGGCGGTGGCTGGGGGGTCCCCGATGCCTCTGGCTCGCCAGATCCCTCGTTCTGTCTTCCCCAGCCACTGCCCCAGATGAGGCTTGCCAGGGCGGTGCCTGGGGGCTCCCCGATATCTCTGGCTCTCTGGCCCCCTGGTCCTGTCCTCTGCAGCTGCTGCCCAGGCCAAGGCCAGGCCGAGGCCGTGGCTGGGGGGGGTCCCTGATGCCTCTGCATCCCCACGCCCCCTGGTTCCGTGGTCTGCAGCCACTGCCCCAGCCTAGGCCCGGCCACCACTGCACCCCCTCATCCTGTTTTCCACAACCACCGCCCCAGCCAAGGCCCAGCCTAGGCGCTGGCTGGGGGTCCCCATGCCTCTACTCACCGCACCACCTCCTCCCATCTTCCGCAGTCACTGCTGCAGCCTAGGCCCGGCCGGTGGCTGGAGGGTCGCTGATACTTCTGGCTCACCATGCCCCCTCATCCCGTCTCCTGAAACCACTGTCTCAACCGAGGACTGGCTGGGGCTGTGGCTAGGGATCCCTGATGCCTCTGCTCTCTGCACCCCCTCATCCTGTCTCCTGCAGCCACTGCCTCAGCCGAGGACTGGCCGGAGTGGTGGCTAGGGATCCCCAATGCCTCTGCTCTCCGTGGCCCCTCATCCAGTCTTCCGCAGCCACTGCCCCAGCCTAGGCCCCGCTCGGGCAGTGGCTGGGGGGTCCCTGATACTTCTGGCTTGCCCC